>PVNU02001401.1:0-14323 GCA_003013855.2 Liriodendron chinense | reverse complement strand
TGACGCAGCGGCAACACGATCGGGGGAGCAAGGGAAGCTGATTGAAGTACGGGAGAGTGGAGATCAAGCAACCTAAAGTGGCGTTGAACAAAGGGCTCATCCATCCACTCAATTCCCTGTGGGAGTTGAGTGTAGAGTTTGTTAAACTCGATCTAGGGTCATTTGGATCCTTGGCTTGTTAGTTGAGCCTAAAACTCTATGGGTGTTGGCCGCTCCTTGACTTGTCAGTCGGCCTAAAGACTAGGGGCTTTTGGCGCTCCTTGGCTCATTTGCCAGGCCTAAACAAAGTCTACAAGGGGGAGCCTCCGACACAGGAGTGAACGTGCGTCGGGTTGACAGTTAGCCTATGTGCAAAACTCTGTTTATGGTTGAGAGGTGAACCGATAAAACCTCCGTGTAAAGGTTGAGAGGTGAATCTCATTTAAAACCTCCGTGTAAAGGTTGAGAGGTGAATCTCATTTAAAACCTCCGATAGTGAATGCCGATGTGCTCAAAGGAGTTGAGTACTTGAACCGGGAGTGGAGTAGACCAAAGTCGAACTACTATACATGCTTGTGTTTGTGATTGAATTGAGCACATTGTTATCTTAGCATTGTATGTTAATTGTTAATTATGAATGCTTGATAGGAATGCATGCTTGACACTAGATAGGCACATCCACACACAAGATGTACTTTCACTAGTAGTGTAGACTTGAAGCTCATTAAATCCATTCTCATAAGTCTACATAGGTTGCATAGATTAGGAGATGGATTTGTTTAATCATTTGAATTATCTATGCATGCTTAGGCTAGGTTGTTTAATTGCTAATTATATGCTAGCCTTGTGATTGGACCCACTTAGGCTTGGAAGCCGAAGTGTTAATTGCTTACCTAGTTTAAATTGTTAAATTGTGTAAGTAGGCGAAAAGAATTTCAAAAGGTCCTAATCCCCCTCTCTAGGACTTAGCCATAATATTAGTTGCTCTCCAAGCTTTCGCACGCATACGCCTATACAAGTGTATTGATCCAAAAGGCGTAATTTCACTTCCACCACTCGAACAGCAGTGTGGCGCAAAAGGAATTGCTTCCGATTCCTTCAAGTAAATATCTAACCTTCTTGAATTTCAATTACTCTTCCTCCTCCTCTTCTTCTTTTCAGGAATTTTGTTTTTTGAGGAAATGTGCCATGCTCACCCGAATTATAGGCATTTTTATGTTTGGAACGTGCATTTGTACAGGCAGCGGACATCTGTAAGTGATCCGGACAGTTCATGGGGTGGATCCCACTATGGAATGTGGATGGATGATTAGACTAGAAAAAAATCAACTCCATGGAACGGTGCCTGCTTCCAATTAGTTGATCTTTCTCTGTTGCATATGGATGGTTGGATATAATTTCCTTTTAACTGTCCATTTCAGGCTGTGAGTGTGTGAAATTGGGGTTTTCTTTGGGGATTATTGTGGCCCCTTAGATGAATGGTCTCGATAAGACCGTCTCCCATCTGTAGAAAGTGCTGGCCTAAATGGATAATCTGGCAATTGCAGCCACGGGTTATGTATTTCGTCTCTTTTATTTCTAATTATTTTGTAGAGACAATATAGAATGCTCAGATTCAGGCCATATTTCAGTACAGGCCCATGTATTTAGTGATTCATACTGCTAATCTGGTGGGACCCATCCAAGAAACCATCTGGATTACTGGAAGGTGGTGTGGCTCCTTCTGTATGCAATACTATCCCAAACAAAAAGATGGTAGTAATTTCTGATCCTTTCCTCATTGTTGTAATGGCTATTGGTAAGTATATTGCATATTTGGATTGAATCTTGCATGAGAGTTGATGCCAAATACTTTTGTGTTTTGGTTTATTCTTTTCAGCAATCGGAGTTCACAAAATTCAGTTGGTTATTATGATAACTCTGTTCAGGTATGCTTTTCTTGTGAATAATAGGTGAATGCTATCATTCTTTTTTTCTTTTTCTTTTTTTGTATGTCAGCTTATTTTGCTCGTTTTAGTTGGGCGTTGCCACTTTATTTTACCACTTTGTTGAATATTCAAAAAGGGGACATGCTTGTCGTTGTTGATAGTTGCATATAGTAGATTGATTTATTATTATTTCATGCAACATTTCCATTTTGTAATTCTCATTCATGGACGTTCAGGTGTTCTTTTCTTCGGTTTACAATTGCAGAGTACCATTAGTTTGTATATATTTTATGCTAATTTAGCTTATTTTAGTTTTCCGGACCGCTTCCTTCATATTAAAATCTTCAGCATTCAAGAACTAGTGCGTTTGTTATAGTTGATGGTTGTTACTAGTGTTTTATGGAAGTTTTCTGGTTTTGTACTCTAGTGATTTGGGTGTGAGGTTTCTATGATATTTCAGGAGCTGTTAGTAATTGAGGATTTGCTATCTGCCATGGTTGGAATTGAGGGGCGGTACATTTCAATCAAAAGAGTTCATGGGAAGGACCGTCAAGTTGCCTTTCAGGTTGATGCATCCATGGACTTGGTGCTGCAGGGGAGTCAGTAAGGCCACTGAATTCCGGTGTATTTGGTGATATGACCTGATTTGGATTTATTTAATGCATGCAGGAAATGGCCAAAATAATATTTCCTCTCTGTGAGAACTTTCTGGCAATTAGTCAGTTCGTTGAATTGAGATTGCAATTCAAAAATGGCTTTAAATCATGCCTTTGCTGCTGCACTAAGGGCTCTCCTTCTAGTAGGTGTTTCTGATATCTGGATTATTGGATTCTTGTAATTTAGGTAATAGTTTGTTGGTTGGTTGTGTTTGTTTCCTTGTAAGAGGGGAAGCTTTTATATGGGGTTGGAGGTGTCTCTGTAAATATATCATTCTTCTTGTGCCATTGTTGTGTGTTAGCATTTTGTTTCTTGAAGCACCATTGCCCTTCTAATTCATGTGCATAAACAATTGATATAAAAACCTCAAAACTAAGATCTTTTATTTGGGATTTTAGATATTTTGATCAATGAAAACTCCCATTGGAAATGATGCACCTGCTGTTTCCAGGCCTAGGTAAAGTAGAAGGGTTGATGTCAGGTGGATAGCTGGTCATAGAAGTAGGTCTATCAACAGGTATAAAGATCTACAGGTACCTGAGGTACTCAACCTTATTCAAAAGCATTTGGATCTGTTCAAAAATTGTGTCAAGTTCAGGTCTACTGTATTAGACCTGCTTATAGGTCGGGCTAGGTTGGTTACCTAATTGGGTGCTCAACAGGTACACGGTCAATATCAATATTACATCTCTACCATATATAATGCGAGTAGCAGGGGACAATTTTGCCCCTACAATTAGTTTTTCTAGGGCTTACAACCTTGGGTATTCAATGGAAGCGTTACTGTAGCAATACTGTTGTGTCGGCAGAGTAGTGTTACTGTAGCAGTATTGTTGTGTCAGCAACAATATCCGTTATTTCATTACAATTCAAGTCCAGAGTTTGGATCTGGAATCAATGGCTATAAATTGTAAGCTCTTCATCTTAGTTAGGAAGCTTGAATAGCGAGTAAATTACATCCTGGTTAGAGGCTTGGTTAGCAAGCTAGTTTGTCTGTGTTCTGTGGGGGCGTTACAACAGTCTGATCCTGCGTGTTCTGTTCATCTGTTGCGCCGGTTAATTTTAGAGTGTCACACCAAAATTTAGGTGGATTGGACACTCAAATGGGCCACAAAGTTGGGAGTAGTTTGTATGGGCCATCTGTTTTGTTCAATGCCTCCCTCCCTCCCTCTGTCTCTCTCTCTCTCAACCCCCCTCCATGCATACCATGCCCCTTATTATATTTATATAGTCAATATCCATTATATTCTAGTAACTTAACATTTAAGAATTGACCCTTTGTCTTCCTATTTCTATTGCTAAGCTTCCCTTCCTATCCCATAGCCGAGAACTCAATCTTGACCCTCTGACCAACGCACCTACGGTTCATTTGTGACATTTCTTCTTTATCTACTTCTTATTTGTTTTAATTTGTGTAGCCATTCATGCAAAAATTGCCCATTCAATGATCAAGATTGTTGATCTGATGGGCCCTGTTGTCGAAACGAGCTCGAAGAAGTATAGACCATCTAATGTGGACCATGGGGCCATTAATGAATGATCAGGATCACTAGACCATGGACTTCACTTGGAGATGGAGCTCACCCATCTTCAGCTTCTCCTATAGATACATGACATGCTTGTAGGGAAATTTGACTGTTGATCTAGCTGCCATCACATGAAGGGGCTACAACACCAAAATCACAATGATTTCTTGTATCTGTCATATTACCAGCTTGAAAAATGGACAAATTAAGAAAATTCGAACAAAAAAGAGCAATGTTCCACATTCAATAGGTAGAATTGCAACCGTATCAAATGAATAGTATTTTACAGTCAACATGATATTTGGGTTATGCTACACGCAGCTGTTGCTCACTAGGTCTTTTTGTTGCCTTAGATTTGATGGGTACCCAAACCCGATTGGATTCGGTTCTAATAACTTGAATATGGCACCTGACCCTAAACTCAACATGACTTGGATCCGATTCCCTTAGGCCAGTCTGGACTTGGGTACACCAGTACCTGACCTGAACCCAACCCATTGATCCATTTCAATTCCTTATTCGAACATGATTGGCGGAACATGATTCTTAGGACCAACCCCAAATAGTTGTGATAATGCTATTATCATAATGATGATCTTTAAGTGTTTCTTCATGCTAGGGACTAGGTCTAGGAGCCTCAGTTATAAGAAACAAAATGCTATAATCTTTAAGCACTTATACACCCACCCTGTATTGGTTCTGGGCTAGTATGCATACAAAAGCCCATTTTTATTTTTTTGCTTTTCCTTTTCATTTCATTACGAAAGGTAGCTTAGAAACTCGTCTCAACTAGATCTAGGCCTATTTGAAGATCAAAACATAGTATGTAAGTGCAATGAATCAAAGAATATTCTGTTTTGGTATGTTGTAGGGCCCACCATGATGATATGTTGTATATCCACTCCGTCCATTTGTTTTTCTGGCTCATTTTAGGATGCGGTCCAAATTAATCACATCCAAATCTCAGGTGGACCACACCACAAGAAACAGTGATGATTAAACGCTCACCATTAAAAACTTCCTAAGGCCCACCGCAATAAGATCTATAATGTTTTTTTGTCATCCAACTCGTTGATAAGGTCCATCAAAAACTGAATGAAGGGAAAATACAAAGATTAGCTTGATCCAAAAATTTTGTGGCCCACAAAAAGCTTTTAATGGTCATTCACCACTTTTTCTAGTGGTTTGGTCAATCCGAGATTTGGATCTTCTTAAGTTTTGGGATAACGTCCTTACATGATATGAAAAAATGGATGGACGGCGTGGATGTGAAACACATTCATCAAGATGGCCCCCACACGGTAAGGGTAACACCCACTAAGCTATCTACTACGTATTCTATATCCCTGCCGTCCATCCGTTTTGCCACCATTGTAGGGCATGAACCCAAAAATGAAGCAAATCCAATTCTCAGGTGGACCGTAAGAAATAACGGTGATTGACCATTAATGGGCCACGAAAGTTTCGGATCGAACTGATATTTGTTTTTTTCCTTTCATCCAGGTTTTTTTTTTACCTTGCGTTGGAAACATTACAGTGGGCCCAAGAAGTTTTTAATGAGAGGCGTTCAATCACCAATGTTTCCTATGGTATGGTCCGCCGAAGATTTTGATTTTTTTTTTATAATGACCTAAAATAATATGTAAAAACGGATGAGCGGTGTTGATGTACAATAAATACGTCAATGTGGGCGGCACCTAATCGCCTTTTGCAGGAAGTTTCTACACTGGAAGTGAGGCGGGGCCACCATAGTTTTTGATAAATCCACTCCGTCCGTCTGTTTTTCTCAGATCATTTTGGGACATGGGAAGAAGAACGAGGTGAATAAAAAACTCAGTATGCCACACGAGGGAAAAGTGGGGAAAGAAATGCCTAATGTTCAAACATTTTTAGGGTCCACTTTGATGTTTATATGCCATCCAAACCGTTTACAAGGTCATTCCCACAAAAAAGCTTAGCCTGGTACAAACCTTTGTAGCCATACGAAGGGTTCGACAGTAGTCGTTCAATTCCCACTATTTCCTCTAGTCTGGCCCACTTAAGTTTTGGATCCACATCATTTTTTTTTATCTCATGTCCTAAAATAAGCTGGAAAAATAGATGGATCGGGTAGATTTGTCAAACATAACAGAGGCCCCATCTAGCTCCTCAGCGCAGGAACTTCCGGCTAAAGGCTGCGACATCCACAAGAAACCGCCTCTATTGATTCTCTAGCAGAGCGTGGTGGATGGGACGCAGGCATTTTGAAATTAGTTTACACTTGGCATACAATTACTAAAATCAAACCGTTCAAATTATTGTACAATATATAGATGTATCATGACTCAAAAATAAGATTACTTGATTATCTGACCATTTACTGTACGGACGAAAAATGAAAACTATCCAGTCCTAATCCCACAAACAAGCGTCCACGAATCAGAGGTTAGGATTATTCAAATAGTCTAATATTTGTCTCGTAGCTCGGAAACAGTGGGATTGATTTCTGGCAGCAACCACCATATACTTGGGCCATCAAAGGACTGTTCCTGATCATTTAAGGAAGATACAAATATAGTTAACAAGTACCTATTCAGAATTTCATAATTCTTACATTATCTAAATTTCATATGCACAAGTAAATATAATGAAGAAAAAGCGACGCCATCCAACTGCAATTACTACCAATAACCTGCCGAGCAAGATCCTCTCTGTCGTAAACTAGGGAATGTTTGGATGCACTATCCAATTGAATTGTGATTCCTAGTCTACTAAGGTGGAAATAATCTGTGCTTGAAAATGCTATGCATAACTTTTAATTTGTACCTGAAAAAAAAATCAACTGAAATTTGAAGGCTGCTTCTTCATTATGAATGCAAGAAAACAATATTAAACTTTTGTCATTTCACAATTCAACTCACTTGTGCATCCAAATGCAGCCTAGGTCTGTTTTTACTTTATATCTGCAAAATCGGCTTTAGAGATTGATATCTGAGGACGTTATTCTAATCTTCAGCTACCTCAACCAGCTGCCCACAAACCCACTTCTTCTTAGATGAAGTATCGGATGAAGAATTCTCGGCTTCCCTTGCCAATACTTCTCCAGTCAACTCTCCTTCATGTGGCATGATCTCGCATTTTCCAGCACCATCGAGTTCAGGTGGATCGACTGGTTGATCTATCTTGCCCAACTGATTTACTGCACTGTCAGGATGTAATTGTGGTGGAAAGTAGTCATGGGTTCCTTCAGCATTTTGAATCGCAGGCAAAGATTCGCTCCCGTTTGTTAACTTATCCAAAGCATATTTGTCAAGATTGAAGTCTTCATAGTTACTGTTGCTTGAAGAGATGAGATGGGTTCCATCTACTTCTCTTTTACGTGGAATCACTTTGGTATTTTCTGTATCCAGGTCCTCATGGAAGTGGTTTACTGAGCTGTTGGAGTCGAAAGAATTGATCTTTGACTGTTAGATAATGTGAACTGTCTCGTCTCTACACCTTCAATCAACCTCGTTGCTTCGGCAATAAGCTTCCTGGTTTCCATAAGTGAAGCTCGGGCAAGTAGGCTTTTCATTGCGGCCACCTCAGAGCCTTTGCAGCTTTCTCAGCTTCAGCAATCAGCAACCTGATTGCAGCAATAGCCGACAAATGTTAAAATAAGAAAAGGTGGAAAAGAAAATAAAAGAAAAGAAAAAAATACAAATATCAGAAAAATCCATTGTATTGAAATGTTGCACTACTAGAATCCAAAATCAAAACAAACCATCTACAAAAGGAAATCAACATTACTGAATTCTGCCCACAGAACCGAATTTAGTTATAATTATTCATCCAATAAAGTTGAAATAATCAAATTATGATTTCCTTAGCATTCGTATTGATGGTCTGGGCTAGTAATTGCAATTGCTTAACATTCAAGTTACTAGTTTGAGGGCTACTTCATCATTATGAATGCTAGGAACATCGTTATTTTCTCTCAATTCTTCTAGATTGAGCTGAATGTTCACAGTTCAATTCATTTGTGCTTCCAAATGTAGCAGAAGTGTGTTTCCATGAATCAGAAGTTTCAACGTAAGAAGAAAAGAGGTATTCGAGCACATCTGAACTCGAGACATTTGATAATTGTAGCATTGCTAGTAAACCCAAACGAAAAATGGCTTCCGAAAGACAAAATTAAATACTTACTTTGCTCTTTCTGTGACTTCCCTTTTCTTGGTTTCAACGGCTGTCCTCTCCTCTCTAATTTTCTTTATCATTTCCAACTTGGACTTGGCCAATGGATCTTTGTATGATGGTACATTTCTCTTTTTCCTAGACCCTACTTTCCCAGGACTTCTACCCTCAGCTTTAGTGCCGTTGTACCAATTGGTAGCTCTCTTCTTCGTAGTGCTCCTTCTCATAGACGGTGTTTCTCCAGTTGGTTTTCTTCTTGGTTTTCTTTCAGCTCCGACAGGCATGCCATGATAACTTAGAGAGTGCAGAGCAAACCTGGTCTTGGTATCCCTAATAGGAGAAGTGAAGAAATTTTACAAAACTAAAGAGAATAGCACCCATGTAAGAATGAAAAGAGATATGAAACACTGCCTCTTTAAGGTATCGGTATATGCCCTTACAAGATCAGCCCATTTGGCAGAAATGGCCTCCGAGATCTTCCTCCACTGCTCTGGGGATTTCGATGCTCTTTTGTTGCCTTTTGGCCTTGGCATCAATTTGCTCCTCTCGACGCTCTCCAACCACTCCTCTTCAAGTTGTTTGTCCAAAATCTTATATGAATCCCACTGCAGTTCGTCTTCACCTTCATAGTGTTGGGGTCTTGTCTTCAATCTTGGACACCAGGGGGTGTCGGGTGCCCAGTGGGTTCAGGTCAGGCGCCCGATGTCACCCGGACATGGCTTCTGGAAATCTGAAAGTGCTGCTGGACAAGAATTGTCGGGTGCCCGACAAGGTTAGGCGGGCGCCTGAAATTCCCTGGATTTGTTGCTAGAACTCTTTGGATAGATTTGTTGATCTGTCGGGTGCCCGGCGAGATCGGGTCAGGTGCCTGACCGTGTCAATTGCAGTCTAGGTCGGTTGCACAGTTTTGCGCGGAATTTGTTTCTAATCTTGGTTTTCTCCTATTTAAAGGGGTGTAGAGCGGGATTAGGTAGGCCGCCAGAGGGGCCTTGTATCCTAGAGGAATTGAGAGAGTTCTAGGGTGAGAGAAAGAGCTTGGGGAAAGCTTGGAATTCTCTAGTATGAGGGAAATGGCTGTTTTTGTCCTTCTCATGCGAGAATTAGCTTTGTAAGCTTGGGGTTTCTCTTGTGGGCTTGGATCCGGGTAGGTTTTCTTCTATAATCTCTTGTAACTTCTGATTCATAGTGGATTGTTCACTTTGTGCCATGGTTTTTTTACCCGTGAGGGGTTTTTCCACGTAAAAATCGGATTGCCTTCTTGTGTGAATTGATTTGCTTGATCATTGTGTTTACCTTGTTGATCATTGATTTCTCGCTTCCGCTGTCGGATTGATCCCAACACATAGCCCTTCCTAGAAGCTTCTACAATCAAATTTTGCCATTCTAGATGACGTTTCTCTCTTAGATCATCAACCTTCCGTGGCGACGTTGCCATCCCATCCGAACTCCTAACCCGATTTTTACTCTTGTCTCCTCACTGCACAATTAAGAAAAAAGATAATCTATTTCACTGGTACAATAAGACCCATAAAAAATTAAAATAAAAAATAAAATAAACAATTAAGAACTCAGAAGCTAGTCTAGCAATTGATGAGGGCCCAACTAAAGGTTGACCTGAACTCAATTACTTTTCTGGGTTTAGAAACTCAATTTGATCGAATTGAATATATATATATATATATATATATTAATGAACGATATGGATGAAATAGATACATCATAGTGTAAATGGAATTTTCCCACATCTGTAAAGTCCCCTATGCCAACTGGATCATGTAAATGGAATTTTCCACATTAGATTTACATGCCAACCGTTGATTAGTCACAATATATAAACATAGCATAATGCTTATTCTGTGGTGATCCTGTGATCTCTCTACAAATAGAATACAGTAGAGCCATCTCTCTACAGTACACTTTGCAAGATTATACACAATTAGGACCCTCCATCTGGAGGAATATATTACCAATGACCTATTTATAAAAAAAAATTACTTCCTTCAGACAAATACAATCATAGCCATCAATTTTCTTTAATTTACCTCACCTGGTTTAGACCATTAAACATTTTTCTCTTCTACCACCCCTTTGAATGGCTAGGATCATCTGATCTATGTTTATTTTGAGCCATTTGCCTTCTATATTAGTTGATACATCATCTTGTCACATGTACTTTAAAGGGGCTTTGTAAAGCCCACAAGGCATGTGTAATAAATCTCATGCAAGCGCCACTCATGTGGGAGCATGGCACAATGAGCCTGAGATCCAATCCATCCATCATACAAGCACTAGTATATTGCTACCCTAGCCCAAGAATCAATTTGATCCACTGGTAAGGTGTGCCACATTTTGCACAACAAATGTATAGCTCTGAATTAGGGCCCACATGCCGAGTGGACCAGATTTACATCTGAATTTTGGATAAGGAGATTGGAGATCGAGATTCGATGTACATCTGAAATTTCCACCAAGTATGCGGCATCTTTGCAACATAAGGGTAAGTGGATTAAATTTTTACTCCAAGACCATGTATGGACTAGTTATTATGCATGTGTTTTTAGAAGTATTTCTACTAATATTACTATTTCATGTACTATAAAATCCGAACCTACAAAACCTATAGGATTTCAATTTGCAGTGTGTGAAAATCGAATTGAATTGAATAAAAAATCCATCAATTCAATCTTATATCAATTCCAAAAAAATTGGGGTCAATTCAATTTCAATTAGAAATTTTAAAAATAAGATCAATTCAATTTCAATTTCAATTTCATCTAAAATCGAACCGTTCGAATCGATGTGCAGCCCTACACCTGAGCCGTCTTGTACCATGCATATGGGCTCAACAATGCTTCAAGCCTCTAACAAAAAAATGTCAACCAAAAAAGCCATTATGTCGACACATTCACTTCTTTTGCTAAAACATGTAGTGTTGCAGGCATGTCCATGTAAATTGAAGCATGCATGCCATAAAAGACAAATCTTGATTAGATTAAAGAAAAGTTCAATGAAACTTTGAAGGACTAATGTGAAAATGACATTGGCATTTTTATCAACAGGAAAAGCATGGCTCTAAAGATGGCCTTTAGATGGTAACACTCCTGAGAGACTATGCATGCCAATTGCCAATCATATCGAATCGTTAGGTGGTCAAGTCCGACTTAATTCACGAATACAAAAAAATTGAGCTGAACTATGATGGAACCATGAAGCATTTTGTATTCAGTAACGGTAGTATAATCGAAGGAGATGTCTATGTAATTGCCACACCAGGTATTGTTTTGGCTTCTTCTCTTTTCAAAGTCATCAAGTTATGCCCATGAATACATGTTTCCTGTCTGATGATGGCGTTCTTCATAAAAAAAACATTTTTTTTTTTAGAATGGTATTGATTTGTTTTATTTGTATCAGTTGACATCCTAAAGCTTCTTTGCCTCAAGAGTGGAAAGAAAATTCCTTATTTCAAGAGATTGGATAAACTAGTCGGAGTTCCAGTGATTAATGTTCACATATGGTTAGCAACAAATTCTTTCAAGTTTATGTGGATGTTTTCTCTTCTCATCGTGCATTCCATCATCTTCAAGTTTTACTTTCCATCGATAGTCAATCATCTTATCTTGGCTTAATGGACTGAAACTGAACAGAAGCTCCTTTCTTTTTCTTCCCGTTTTCTGTAATAATCAATTTGTTAAATTAGTATTATAATGCAATTTACTTCAAGTTATCTCATGCTTGAATATTTCACAGGTTTGACAGAAAGCTGAAAAACACATATGATATCTACTTTCAGCAGGTCTGTATACTCTGCCATTGATCCTTTTTTTTTTAAATTTTTTAATGCCGGATGGATGTTTAAGTATTTATATGCATGCATATAAGTTGTATGTATGGATGTATGCATATAAAGTAGTTTATTTTAATAGGTCATATCACCCGCTTTATAATATTCTCATACTTGTAGGGTTCTAATTTTTTGTGTTTCTCTGTATCATATCGATAATAGCCCACAAGATTCAAATCATGTTTCTTCTTATGCATTTGGATTTTGGACAGAGAGACATTTAAAAAGACTGAATTTGACCCAGACCAGATGAGGGCCTGATCCCGATTTGATTCTGGACTGGTGAGTACTCAATTAAGCCATGTGAAATCTGATCATAAAAATTCTTCGAAGTTTTATAAGTTTTTCAAGTCCTAAGTTGATGCATAAAAGCTTGAGCTTTTTTAGCATTCTATTGAGATTTCTCCTCTTAAAAGGATGATGTGGTACTTCTTAACTCTCAATTGGGTCGAGTCAACTTGGCAAGTTTCGAGAGTATTCTTTATTTTTTATTTTATTTTCTTTTGTGATTTTTGGTTGTGCAAGATTGTTTGCTTATACTGACATTATACTGGTTTTGCTTTATTATTATTATTTTTTCTTGCAGAAGTCCTCTTTTGAGTGTATATGCAGACATGTCAGTAACGTGCAAGGTAAAGCATTGTGCACAAAACTGACCCTTGAATTTGTGTGCTTTCAATCATCACCTTTACATTTTATATGCTTTCTATGATTTCAAATGGGATATTTGTACCACTTCTTTTATTTCTGGCATCTCTCATTATGTGGAAGACTGATTGTTTAATGGAACTAATGTGTTTTAGCTGGTTTTTCCCTCAAGCTCAAATTGTTATTTATCATTAGAACTTTGTAATCATCCTGCAGGAGTATTACGATCCCAACCACTCCATGCTGGAATTGGTTTTTTGCACCTGCGGAAGAATGGATTGGACGCAGTGATTCTGAAATTATTGAAGCTACTATGAAAGAGCTTGCAAGACTCTGTCCCGATGAAATTGCTGCTGATCAAAGCAAAGCCAAGATTCTTAAATACCATGTCGTTAAAACACCACGGTGAGCTTGAAATACATGGACTCCCTTTTTTCGTTTTAATCTTGAATCATTGAAAAAAAAAAAAAAATGTTTCCAGTATAAGAAAAATATAAGGGCTTGAAAGGACAACTAATATTGGACAAAATAAGAGATTCTGGATGCTTCGTACCCCATGTATAAGAGATTGGACAAAAATAAGATATTGGGTTGGTTTGGGTCTCACCTTTTGGACCTGGTTAAAATCAGGTATAGTTGGGTTCGGGTCATATATATAAAGGTTTCCCAAGCACACACATGTAAGAGAGCATGTTTTCACACCATGCACTGTCAAAGTGGCACATTTGTATGTGATCTAATAGTTCCATCAGTTGGGGCCAGCCATGTAAAATGCTCTTATTTGTCCCAAACCCAACCTGAAAACCTAGATCCAAAAATCCGATGGGTACCTAAACCTGATAGGATCTGGACTGAACCCAGTCAACCCAGGTATGGGTGCTATAGACCCGAACTGAACCTGACCTGAGCCCTAGGCCCTATCTCGCTGTAAGTACGAGACCAGGGTTACATATTATGATATTTTCAAGCATTTGCCTATACAATTATCTGATATTTTCAACAGATATTATTACTAAATAGAAATTCATATAAGTTTATGATAGAGAAATGAACTGGATAGAAGTAGCATTGAATAGTATTTATTGATACCCCAATACGAGAAAAAGGCTAATGTTTTGTTTTCTTTCCTGATACCCTAGTCAGCATAGGTCTGACAGAGATAATTTTCTAAAAATGCTGTCTTCATTCCCTTCCAAAAAAAATTCTTGTGCTGTTTCAGTCTGTTACAAAACTGTGCCTAATTGGAACCATGCTGTCCTCTACAAAGTTCCCCAATAGAAGGGTTTTATTTGGCCGGTGACTACACAAAGCAGAAGTATTTGGCTTCCATGGAGGGTGCTGTTCTATCAGGAAGCTCTGCGCACAGGCAATTGTTCAGGTAATGTGAGCAGGGATCCAATTCGGTTTGAAAATTATTAACACTCTCTGAAGAATGTCTTAGCTATGTGCCTGAAAAATGTTTTAACAATGTTGACAGATTTCATCTGAATTTCTCATATGCACAAAAAAAAACAAAGTAGAAAAAAAAAAAAAAACCAAGAAGGAAACTGGATGACCACTTCTTGGGCATATTCCAAGAAATGATGGAAAGC
>PVNU02001399.1:0-60259 GCA_003013855.2 Liriodendron chinense | reverse complement strand
TTTTGGTCACGGTGACCGGTGGGGTCCATTACCGGCCCAATTTCATGCTTGAGGCAAATTCGATGCATGCATCGCGATCCGTGCCGCGATTTTCGATGCACTGGCCCTAAATCTGATCGCATGCTGGTTTTGGCATTCAGAATTATCATTTCGGGGATCCTCACTTTTGGGACCCCAACACTTACAAACACGAATCTACGCATAGAAAAGTTACCGCGAGGCGTAATGTTTCGACGCCTCTCGGGCGTCAAACTGGAGACTCTCAACGGGAACGTTCTTCCCTTCATCTTTAAGGCAATAGACATTTAAAAGGTTTTCGAACCCACAATTTCCACAACTACACATATTTTGTCTCCTTCTTGTTTATTTCGTCAGTTTATGCACTGCGATCAATGGGCTCATACTCCCGACCGCACTTGTGAACTGTTCTAACGATTTTTATGACATAACAGAATTAGCAAGATACTAGGATAGACAGAAGAAATGACATGCTCAATGACCAGTTCGTGCACCTTCCTTACCACTGGAGGCTTCAGCTTCCCTCGCTTCATCCCAACCACGACGACTGCTTCTAGTTCAGGATGACAGTTGGTCGAAACGCGCCGGCAGAAGAAAGAGCAGAAGAAAGCAGCCAGCTTAGCAGCATACAAAAGGGTGAATGTTGTAAGACCCCGCTCCGCAACCAAGAGACAATGGCAGCCAAAACAAGGGCAGAAGATTCCCACCAACTGTCAGGCCACATCAACTACGTCCTCGGTGCCTGCGATGACGACGGAACAGTTTCCGCCATTGTCCAAGACCACCCGTGCCACACATAAATCAACCAAAACCGCGATTGCGAGGAGCTCCCAGCCCATGACAATTCCCAAGCCAGGACAGGGGCAGGTTCAAAAGGACCGACCAGTGATGATCGCAATGGTTCAGGTAGCAGAGGCAAAGGAGGGATCATACGAAGCAGATGAACTGCCTACAGTCCAAGATCAGATCGACAGATTAGTTCAGGCTAATCGGGAAATGAATGAATGAATGAGGGTAATTCAGGAAGCATTGACCACTTTAATAGCTCAGAACGCTACTCGAAGTCTTGTACCACCTACGCGCTTGTCAGCCGAAGAATCTCAAGGGGCAGCAGAAGGGCCAGCTAGTGCCGAGCCACTTACCCAGGCCAGGAGAGTTCCAGTGGAACGAATAGCAATTCCGACTACGCAAATGACGAGAGAAGAACTGTCGCAAACAATTACGAGTCTCATGCGACAAGAAAAGGAAAAGGAAAGAGGAATTGGGTATAAATATCAGGTCCCATACCCGCTGGAGATAGAAGAGATACCATTCCCGGTCAACTTCAGATGCCCGGATTTCGAAAAATTTGACGGTAGGGGATCGCCAGAGGAACATATCACTCGCTTTCTCACAGCATTGGGAAACTGGTCGACCATCCCGCAGTACTGTATGCGGTTATTCGGGTCGACACTGACAGGGAAGGCTTTTCAATGGCACATGTCGCTACCAGCAGGATCAGTGAAGTCATGGGAGCAAATGCGAGACAGTTTTATCTCAAAATTCTTCTCTATAGAAAGAGAAACATCAGTAACAGATCTGGCCTTGATCAGACAGAGACAGGGCGAACCCGTGGAGAGATTCATGGACCGCTGGGGAACAATAGCTGCTCAATGTAAGAGTTACCCAGCGAGAAAGAACAGATAAAGATGTGCATGCGAGCCCTGGACCCAATGATATCATACGGGTTGTCAGGGAATAGTTTTCACTCTTTCCGAGAATTGGCCACCAAAGCACACCTGGTAGAAGAAGCCGCGGCACGAGTGAACCTCAGACCAGAAAGACAGAAAAGAGAAGGAGTAAGGATTGCCGAAACGCACAACATAAGCAAAGGTAAAAGTACGATAGATCGGAAACGGCCCGCCGCGGAATCTAAGACAGACACGAAAGCAACACCTACCTAAGACAGAGGCAAAAGGCCCTACGTTCCTCAAAGAATAATAATAGCCGAGAGAGAAAGAGCCAACGGCCCGTACACCTTCAACATGGCTGATTTGATCCCCATCATGGAACAATTAGTAGAAGAAAAGGTAATCCGTTTACCAGAACCGATTCGGCCCCACGAGGTTGGGAAGGTAGATGATCCCCGGTATTGCAAATACCATCGGTGTCTGAGCCACAAGACAGAAGACTGTTTTAGTCTAAAAGGAAGAATACAGGGGTTGATCAACCAAGGGGTGATCAGTATGAAGTCACCGGAAACAACAACGAAGGAAACAGCGGGGGTAGTTTCAGCCTTCCCCTCAGACGAAAGCACCCGATTGCGCATCCCGTTCCTCGAACATGAAAAACCCTGGACATTGGTAAGCAGCCGGAAGAGGCTCGAGAATCGAAGAAGATTACTTAACCGCAAGAAGAAAGGGACGAGAAAGAAGGGCAGCCAAGAGAAGAACCGATTTATAGAGACTCGGGTACATTGCGCGATGGTGTCGTTTATAGAACAGCCATCAACAGAAGAGACATTGCGGGCAGATAAAGAAGAAGTCAATGCCGTCATCCTCCGATCCGGAAGGCAGATGCCGGAGCGCATTCGGCCAGAACCAATCGACCCGATACAAGAAGACGGAAACCCGGATATACCGTCAACAAGGCCCCAGGGGCAGAAGTTGAAAGAGAAAGTTGTCGAGGCCACGTCCAGTCGGCCGGGGCCAAGGCAAGGGTCAGCGCCGGTAGTATATGATGTTGTGTCGCACCTAGGAAAGGTCCCGGCTCGCCTGAGTATATACGACGCCTTGTGTCTCTCAAAGGCATACAGGGAAATGTTGATCAACGCGCTGCTAGACAGTGAAACCAGAGAAATGATGATGACAGAAATTGAAGCAGAAATGAGCGATCCAGATAAGTTTTGGGGAGGAAACGCACCAATCCAGCAAGCGATGCAGATAGATCACCCCTCTGTAATTACATTCTTCGAAGAAGACCGCACAATTGAAGCAACAGACCACAACCGTCCGTTGATGGTCACAGGAACGATTAGAGACGCGGAAATTAAGCGATGCATGCTTGACGATGGGTCCGCGGTGAACATCATGTCGTTGAAGACACTACAGAGATTGGGTTATAGA
Organism: Liriodendron chinense; assembly: GCA_003013855.2. Taxonomy (NCBI): domain Eukaryota; kingdom Viridiplantae; phylum Streptophyta; class Magnoliopsida; order Magnoliales; family Magnoliaceae; genus Liriodendron; species Liriodendron chinense. The sequence goes on along the minus strand of PVNU02001399.1, from coordinate 57,137 downwards.
CCGTCAGCCCTACGACCCAGCACCATGGTCATTCAAGGGTTCAATCAAGACAGCTAGCGCACTCTAGGGTCGATCACTGTGACGCTAGAAATTAAGAGGCTGAAGACGAAAGTAACATGCCAAGTAATCGACGCGGTAACAACGTATAATCTTCTGCTAGGGAGGCCGTGGCTCCATCAGAATCGCGTCATTCCCTCAACCTATCATCAGTGCTTCAAATACAACAGAGAGGGAGTTCAGTACAGAGTGGCAGCAGACCCAAAGCCGTATACAATAGCAGAATCATTCTTAGCCGATGCCCAGTACTACGACTTGATTGACGAAGGGGAAGTCACAAAGAAGCCAGATGAAACGCAGAAAGGGCAAGGGGTGAAACCGAAAGTCAACAAGTTCGAACAGAGAGGCAAACCTCGTCCATTACTCAGAAAGAAGCCACGGGTCAGCCAATTGAAGAACCTCAAAGGACTACCAAGAAATTTTACATAATTCCGAAGCACTTGCGACAGCCCGGGCAGTCCGTCTTAGAGATGATATCGAATCAGCACATGAGTGTACTCAAATCTAGCTTTAATATGCCAGTGCCGAAAATAGGAAGGGTTAGACCTTTCCCAAAAGCTCCTAGCCAGTTTGTAGTACCGCCGAATGCCGATACGAAGAAAGAAATCAAATTCTATTCAGTATCAAGTGAATCTGCGCAGTCTAGGGATGAGGCTGAGAAATCACCTCGCTTACCACAACCGATAGAAGAGGGAAGGTACAGTGAGGTCAGCCGTAACATCATGAGGAATATGGGCTTCTGTTACTCAGAATCGACCCCGAATGGTAGGATGTTAGCACCATTCGAAGAAAACACTAAAGCCTACCAAGTAAGAGAAGGGTTAGGGGCAAAGATGAAAATTAGACATGTCAACATGGTGAAAATCAATCCTACAGAAGAGGTACAGCCACAAGAGGCAGTCGACGTCATTCAACCCAGTGCCGCACCCGCACAGATAGAAGACGGGGGACAGCCCACGATAGATGAGCTTGAAGAAATAAACCTGGGAACCCCAGAAGATCCCAGAAATACATACCTGAGTAAAAATGTCCCAGAAGAGGAGAAAGAGAAATACATCCAACTGTTGAAAGAGAATAGGGACGTGTTCGCTTGGACATACTCAGAAATGCCGGGGCTTAGTCCAACAATTACGATGCACAAGTTGGGCATCCTGAAAGGGAAGAAAGCGGTCAAACAAACTCAACGACGATTCCACCCAGACATAGTGCCCAAAATTGAAGAAGAGGTCGAAAAGTTAATCCAAGCCGGGTTCATCCGAGAGGTCAAATACCCACAATGGATCTCAAACGTTGTGCCGGTCAAGAAAAAGAGCGGTCAAATCCGGATCTGCGTAGACTTCCGGAACCTCAATGAAGCATGCCCTAAGGATGATTTCCCACTGCCTATCCCAGAACTACTGATCGACAGCATGACAGGATACGCAGTAATGTCCTTTATGGACGGTTACTCAGGGTATAATCGATTCGTATGGCCCCAGAGGATGAGGAATCGACAACATTCTGTACAACGCTGGGCATATACTGTTACCGCGTGATGCCGTTTGGGTTAAAAAACGCAGGGGCAACGTATCAGCGTGCGATGCAAGTGATCTTCCAGGACATGATGCATAAACATGTCGAATGCTATGTAGACGATCTAGTAGTGAGGTCGGCCGGGCATGAACAACACAGAGAGCATCTAAGGCAAGTGTTCCAAAGACTGAGAAAGAAAAGCCTTCGCATGAATTCGTTAAAGTGCGCATTCGGGGTTTCCTCTGGCAAGTTTTTAGGATTTGTTATCAGACACCGAGGCATAGAAATCGACCCTACGAAGATTAAGGCGATCAGGGAAATGCCACCTCCGAAGAATCTCAAAGAGCTGAAAAGCTTCCAAGGCCGGGTCGCATACCTAAGAAGGTTCATCTCGAACTTATCCGGTCGTTGTCAACCATTTTCGCGCCTCAACAAGAAAGGGGTACAGTTTGAGTGGGACGATGCTTGCCAGAAAGTGTTCGACTCTCTGAAAGACTTGCTCGACAAATCTTCAGTCCTTGCGGCACCGATCAAAGGGGAGCCACTAATCCTCTACATTGCCGTCGGCGAAAATTCACTTGGAGCCCTCTTAGCCCAGAAGAACGAAGAAGGGAAGGAAAGCGCACTCTATTACCTTAGCCGCACACTGGTGGGAGCCGAGTTTAACTACTCAGCAATTGAAAAAATCTGTCTGGCATTGATCTTTGCTGTCAAAAAGCTCAGACATTACTGTCTCTCTCATCAGATAATGTTGATATCCAAAGCGGATCCCCTCAAGTTTCTCATGAACAGACCCATGTTGTCTGGGCGGCTGGCCAAGTGGGCCCTGCTCTTGTCAGAATTCGACTTGACATACATGCCGGCTCGGGCCGTCAAAGGGCAAGCTATCGCAGATTTCCTTGCCGCACATCCAGTGCCAAGCGGTGAAGAAATAGAATATGACCTCCCAGACGAGCAGGTCATGGCAACTAATGAAGCACGCCACTGGGAGATGTATTTCGACGGCGCAGCCAGGGCGATAGGGTCAGGGGCAGGAGTTATATTCATCAGTCCGCAAGGGGACCTGCTACCCCATTCATTCACGTTAGTCCCGGCATGCACCAACAATGAAGCAGAGTACCAGGCTCTTCTTATTGGGTTACAGTTGGCCCTGGAAATGCAAATCAAGGAAATACGTATCTACGGTGACTCTAGGCTTGTCATCGGTCAACTAACGACAGAGTACGAAGTCCGCAAACCCGAGTTATCGCCCTATTACCACCAAGCGCAGTCCATGTTTGAGCAGTTTCGGAACAGCAGTATCTCGCACATACCAAGGCAGGAGAATGTACGAGCTAATGCACTTGCCAGTTTAGCCGCTGCTTTGGCTAACCCTGGAGGCAGCCCACTTCAGGTTACGATTGAAGAAAGAAGAATCCTGCCGACGACTACGCTGTGCAATGGAGAATTGAGTGCCAATCCCGTTTGCTGCTTTGAGATCACAACGGCAGATGATTGGAGAAAATCATTCATTGACTATCTGAAGTACGGATTTCTGCCAGAAGAGCCCAAAATGCGCACACAAATCAGAAGACGCGCCAACTCATTCATACTCCAGAATGACGTACTTTATAAACGATCGTACGAGGGAATGCTGCTGCGGTGTCTAAACCAAGATGAGGCACGTAACACCTTGAAAGAAGCTCACGGAGGAGAATGCGGTGCTCACCAGGGAGGGAAGAATTTACATCATCGCGTGCGACACATGGGTTACTACTGGCCTGCTATGGCAAAAGACGCGATGGAATAGGTGAAGAAGTGTCACCAGTGTCAAGTTCATGCCGATATCATCCATTCACCACCGGAAGAGTTGCATTAGTCGGTAATGTCCTGGCCTTTTGCAGCCTGGGGCATGGACGTGATCGGACAGATTAGTCCGCCATCCTCCCAGGGACATCAGTACATCCTCGCGCAACCGACTATTTCTCCAAATGGGCCGAAGCAGTCGCCCTGAGAAATGTGAAAGCCAAACATGTCGAAGGTTTCATCCGTCACGCCGTATTATACCGACATGGTATCCCCGAGAGAATCACCACGGACAACGGGACGCCCTTCAAGAATGCTACTGTCGATAAACTGTGCGCAAAGTTCAAGATCAAACATTGCTACTCATCTCCCTATTATCCTCCTGCGAATGGATTGGCCGAAGCATTTAACAAAACTATTATGAAGATTCTGAAAAAGACAGTGGGAGAAAATAAGAAGGACTGGGACAGACGGTTGCCCGAAGCATTGTGGGCTTATCGAACTACGCACTGCACGGCCACCCGGGCTACGCCCTACTCATTGGTATACGGTACGGAAGCTGTGATCCCGATGGAAATACAAGTTGAATCGCTACGGGTCGCTCTCCGACACTCCATGACGACCGAGCATAGTGCCAAGATCCAAATGGTCGAACTTGATAATCTAGATGAAAAAAGGCTCGCCGCCCAACAAAGACTCGAAATGTATCAGAAGCAGATTTCAGCCGCGTACGATAAGCGTGTCAGGGGCAGATCATTCAAGAAAGGTGATCTTGTGTTAATGATGAAGCGCCCGGCACCGCTCCAAGGATCGAAAAGCAAGTTCGACCCGAAGTGGGATCCCGTCTGCATTATCGACGAAGTGTATTCCAACGGAGCCTATCGGGTAATAGATTGCAAAGGACAGGGTGTCAGTTCGCTAGTGAATGGCCGATTCTTGAAAAGATATTACACCTGACATAAACTTATCATCGCAAGTTGTAAATACCCCAGTAGAGGGAATGTAATAGAATAGATGCCAAAAGTAAGGATGCCATGTAATGACTAAACTAAAACACTAATCATCTGCTTTATGCTTACACAGGTATTGGAAGGGTCACCAAGGCTTAAGACACGTCAAGCAGGACACCATGCCTCTTCGAGATCATTAAAATCAAGAAAAGCCCTAAGCCGAGGCCCGGCTACATCCTCGTGCACATGCGTAGGTTTAAGTCCTAACAGGGGGACGCTCCTTTCCAAATAGCACGATCTATTTTGCATCCAAACTCAAGAGGAACGGCAAGCAGGCAAAAAAGAACACAATATGAACTCAGCATTACAATAGTATACATGATGACACAACATTCATTACAACGTATTTTAAAATTACAAAAGAATCATTATTACAGCCTAACCATCTAAAGTTTTCAAACACTGCTCCAATAGATTAACTGTAGACTCCGCAATCGCCTTCTGTCTTGCCTCAGCCTCGGCCAAGACTTGGACAGGGTCAGGAGTACCTTGGAGAGATCGCCGCAGCTCCATAATTCGTGCCCTCACGACGTTACACTCCGCCTTGCGTTGGTCCATGGAAGACTGCAGGCTTGCTTTCTGACCACCGAGTTTCGAAAGTTTGAAATGGACGACAGAATGTTCAGCACGTAATCGGGCCATCTCATCCTCAATTTCTGCGAGACGCCTGGTGGCCTCTTGGTGCTCAGTATCTACAGCCCGCCAATCCTTCTGTACTGTGGCCACATCCGCCTCGTGCAACTCTAGCTCCGGAAGAAGGGACCGCAACTGACTGCGTTTTTCTTCAATAGAGGGGTCAGTCTTAAGGTGCCTCACCTCGTTCACTTGAGCCATTCCATCCTTGAACTGGGACACATGGCTGACTATCGAAGAAATGTCAACTCCAAGCCACGTAGCAGTGAGTTCCAACGCCTGCAGTGCCTCGTCCAAAATAGACCCTTCATCTCCTTTCCTAAGCGAATCGACGATGTCGGACAGTAAGCTCTTCAGAAGGTTCACCTTGGTCCTTGATAAGCCTCGGAGAGATGAGAGGAATGCCTCGGGCAAGACTACAGGAGCCGGGACGCTGGCAGGGGCAGTGGCTGGTAAAAGAAATGGTAAACATTAGCACACTAGAGAAAGAAGAGAAGCAAGCAAAGTGATAAAGGAAAGTAGTATACTAGCAGGGATTTCATCATCCGGTGCACTAGTTGAGGCAACAGGTATCGACGAGCTAGGGGCACATCCAGCCGCGACTTCCACTGCCGGCTCAGGCATTTCAGGGGAAGGAAGAACAACGACCTCAGGGGAAGAGATAGCTCGGGCTGGTTCAGCAGTCAGGGGAACTTCGGCAATAGGCTCTGGTGCGCTAGCGACATCTGCAAGCATAGTTCCTTGGGGTAGGAGTGATGCCTCTTCTATAGAAACAACAGGTCTCGCCTTAGGAGTGGGGCTAGGGTTCGCTACAGCCTCGGCACTGAGTGGATCGGCAAGAGGGGGGTCTTCAGCTCGCGGCTCATCATCGATGTCCATGGGGACGGGTTCTATGTCTGCCTCAGGAACATATCTCTCATACACTGGCTCGCTACCTTCACCTCCCTCCACAGGACGATCTCCGCTGAGGCCCACCTGCGAGCTCATCTCCCCTTCTGCCCTTGGTCCGCTCGCATCATCGGTCGGGACGCTGCCGGCGGTATGGGGGAGTCGACTCCGTGCCTTCTTATCCCTGTAAAGCCTCAATAGGTCCTTTATTTTCTTGCCTCCGTCAGAAACAGAGACGTGATGAGCAGTCTTTATGCGAGGCCCAGAACGTTCAGGAGACGGTTCAAAATCACTATCCCCGGGAACGGAACGTCTGGACAGACTCGTCCGACTCGCTGGAATCTGACTGCGACCTCCCTGACCACCGGACGGAGGAGTACCTGCGGTCGCAACAATATCTCCCTCGTCGCCACCCTCTCCACCCTCTCTGGTGACCTCCTCACCAATATCACCCCCTCCATCATTGCCATCACCAGCGTCATCATCATTTTCGTCTCCTCCGCCGTCATCAGCAGCATTTTCCTCGTCACCGTCCTCATCACCGGCGGCCTCGCCATCATCATCATCGCCAATATCATAACGTTCCCTCTGCCCCTCTGCCATGGTACCGACGAGTGGGGAATCCAGGTTCCCTTGTAGCGTGATCCTCTGGCCATGAGCGACCCACCCTTCGAGTGTGTGCTCAGGTTTCTCATGATCTATTATAACGTTCAAAGAGGTCATGAACTTCTGCACGCCCGGAGTAGCCAATTGACGGAGCGGCTCTACCACATAACCTAAGCCGTCGGCGGGAGTAGGATTGACAATCGGAGGGGAGACGAAGACAGGATCGGTTACGTGTCGGTTGTTGCGGATCAAGGGATATTGGTGAGCCCACCACCGCATCCATCCATATGTGGCGCCGGGGACATACTCTGTGCTCGGGACAATGAAAGAACAACCCGACCTGGTAAGCAGAAGCTGTCGCCATATCCACTTCCAATAGATCGGTCCTGTGCAGTATGCCCGCTGCTCTCTCGTCACTGGTTCGAGCGACTCCGGTACCCCTTGATCATAACCGAACTGCCTGGCAAATCGGTTCGGGTAGTATGGCTCTCTCCAAAACTCAGCGCCCTCTCTTAAAGGCAACGAGCTCGGGCGAATGGACACCAAGAACGAGCGGTGATAAGAACTGAGGCTCTCGTCATCATCGAGCAGGTCTAGATCCTCGTTGTTGGTCCCCGAGAAGAGGAAGAAGTCGACGTCATCATGACGAGCTATCTTTGCCTCTATAGTCGCCAAGTTTCCGCTTATCATCTTCCATTTCTGAAAAGCGTGTAGCGGAACAGATCCCCTCTAGATGAAGTCCTTGAGCTCCATGCCATAGACCCATGGGAAATAGACCCCAAGCCATCCCGAGAAGAAATGCCACCCACAATAAGAAGAATTTAATCCAAAGGAAGCCGAACCCTTATTATTGATGACGCCGCCAAAGGCCCGATATATGGAGCACAATACCATCGGGGCCAATGCGTAACGATGGCCGTTAGCCAGACTCCCTGCAACAGCAAAGCAGGAGACCCTCACACTATCCGCCTGCTTGAAGCTCGGGAGGGCCACACAACACAGCCAGTAGGCTAAAAACCCAGCGAGTCCGCAGGTGGGAGAGAGCTTGTTTGGCTGTGGGAACTTCTTTTTCATTTTAGCCTCCAGAATCAACTTGTCCTTGCGACCTTCATCGTACGGTCCGTAATTTAAGCTGAGACAGGAAGAAAACCATCAGCGGAAGAAAGGAATGAAATAGGACACGAACAGTGCAAGACAAGAGAAGAAACTCACTTCAGACCGTGACTAAAGTAAACCAGCCAGTCCTCAAAGGGCACCTTATCCTTGGAACCCAAAAATTGCGGAAGCTCCGCGAATAGTTCGTAGCAGGCTTCTGAATAAAAGCCTTCATCAGCACCCTTCTTCTTCTTGGACAGCTCCTCATCACTAGGAGTCCATTCATCATAGATTCTGCCACGGATAGGGAGACCTGCTATCCGATACAGATCCCAGAGGGAGATACTCATTTCTCCGCAAGGCAGATGGAAGTAGTTGGTGATGGAACTCCAATGGTTCAGGAACCCCTTATAGATGCAAGGTTCCGATGGAAGTAACTCGACGTTGCTTGGATGGCCCGAAGGAGACCTACTTGCTTCAAGGTCTCTTCATGCTGAACGACTATCCGATTGGCCCAAGCTTCATAACCGGGGTGAGGGCTTAAATGTCCTCGGGTCCTGAAACCTCCGGTCGGCCAAATTTCTGCATCAGACAGAGGACGAAACCTTTGGCGCAAGGTCTCGTAGTAGTGTGTTGGAAATGGCAGATGAGGGTCGTGGTTTGGCTCCAAAAATATCATGTCCTTCTCCCCGAGGACAGACTGTAACGTGCCGTTCTTAGATATAGCACAGTTAACGAACGTCTCCGGAATGGACGTCGAGGAGTCGACGCTGTAGAAAGAATTTGCGCGGCATACATCGGAGGGCTCAATGCTTGGCAGAGAACGATATCTCTGGAAGCTTTTAGGAAAGCGGATGAATTGCTTCGTGTAAGGGTTGCGAATCACGAGAGATGATACTGGCAGCTTCACAGAAGACCAGACAACCCTCATCTTATCGGACTTCGACCTAGTCTGGTTCTCCATATAGACCTGCTTAGTGCTCTTCCCAGTCGTCTTTGGACGACCTCGCTGAGCAGACTGGGCGGGCACGATCGGGCTCGCTTCGCCCTCTTCAGACCCAACAGCCTCATCGGTCCGGAAATCTTGTAAGGGAGCGTACCACGCATCCCATTCCTCCTGGGTACCCTCGTCAGGAGGGGGCGGTAAGGCCTTGTCACAGAGTATCTTCCATTGAACATTCTTCGGAAGGGTCAGAATACGTTCGTAAAAGTTGAATGTCTCAGGCGGGAGAAACCACTGCGGATTCTCAGCTGACGGTCTGGAAGCCTGCTTGATGGCAGCACGTTTACGCTTGGATGAAGTTTGAGGCGGACCCGAAGGACCGGCTTGCGAAGGATTGCTGGCCATTATAATCTGCAACGGCATAGAAAGGGCTTAAGTACAGAGCAAATGAAAATATCCCCATAAAGACCAATCGAACGTTCACAAAATCCAAAGGCGTACGGGGCAACAAGCAAACAAAGAACGAGCGCCGATCCAGGCCACTACGCGACATCATCAACCAATGAAAAGAAATGAAACGACAACATCCGCAACAACATCATCACAAACACACAAGCTTTCGAGAGGCAGAAGTAAAGCGGAAAAAATATAATTAGCATTTATTAAACCACGAGGGCTATGCCAAAGCCCAAATCGTTAAATGTCAATTGTTTAAAAACGATAAAAAATCGACAGTCAATATGAAATGACTCAAAATTGTGGGGACCCCTCCCCGAAGCCAGAAAATGAAGATTTCAGTCCTGCACCAGAGGAAGAACTCGAGCCCTCAGCTCATCGACCTTCGCTTGAATCTGGGCTTCCTTGAAGACCAAGTCCACCAGGATGGAGATGCATTGTTGCACAAGATCGAAGTTCAAGTGCTCAGCATTGGCATAGTTCCTTATCGCAGACAAGTCAATCGCCAGGTCGTCGTGCTCCCGGATAGCCGCTCTGACCATTCTCCAAATGCCGGCGCGACGATCCGGGTACTCGGCCTCCGCCAAGGGGATAAGCCAAGCCAGGAACCTCCTGCTCTCCCTCTTCTCATCCTTTAGGAAGCTGAGACGCTTCGAGAGGGATAGGAAGGAAGCAGCCAGAGAAGGCTCCGCCGCCTCCAGAACTGCCAATTCCTCCAGGAGGGAAGAATCGCCGATGAAACCAGAGATAGCCTCCTTGCGTTCGTCGGAGATAGAAGCCATCGCCGAGATATTCTGAAGAGCTCGAAGAATGGGGCGGGATTCAACACCGAGATGAGTCAGGAATTCGGCCACCTCATTGCATTGACCGGCAAGAGATGACCAAGCCTCGGGGTGGTCTAGATCGTTTAGGAGCCGCCCCATGCAGTCCCGAGCCGCGCGAAGGGAAGCACGGGTTATGACCATTGTCTGCTAAAAATAAGACGAATGAACCAAATAAGGCAGTCCGACAAAAGAAAAGTGCGTAAAGCCACTCGCGTAAAGTCAGAGAAGCCGATGAACGACATGCAAAGGTATGCTCGAAATATCATTTTAAATCACCACTAGAATTGCCCGTTAAACTAAAGCAGCCAGGAAGTCCTCCAAGTGTGTGAGACCCTACGCCCCCATAGGACAACTGGCACGCATACGCGAATACGAAGCAGAGGCATAGGGATTCACACCCTGTGAAGACACGACGGACCGCCGGCACAAAATTTGCGGAAACCACAGACTCCACTGAGGCCCACGGGCTAGGTGCGCGAGGTTTCACATACCCTGGTGATGCTCAAAGCAAATCTGGTTTAATAAAGAGGGTGCGTGAGACCCCACGTACCCAGAACAAGTCCCAGATATCGTGAGCAATGGTCAAATGAACCCGCAGATGAGTGTGTTAAGCCACGATGAGCACACTAAAGTAGGACACTGGAATTGGACAACTTCTCAAACTCAGAAATCAGTGCTCGCCGGCTTTAATACGCTCAACAATCGGGCCAATTAACCAAGTCTGGAAATACGTGCGAGAGCCGATTTACGTGACAATTCAATAGATTTCAACAAGTCCCAAAATCGCACGCGCAGAGCCCAACGCATCGCGAAAATCATGCAAACTCACAAGTCCAAAAAAAACATGACGCGCCGGGCCCAGCGCGTCCAGGAAATGGTAAATTCACTAAAGTCAAGAATTTTGACGAGCACCACACCTTAGCGCGTCAATTAAGGTTTCCCAGGCATGCGGGTACGCGCTGGGGCTAGCGCATCGATTAATGAGTTAGTGAAACCGCGCAGAGCTCAGCGCGTCATGAATGGGTTTCCACAAGGCACGAGAGGACGCGCTGACCCTAGCACGTCGATAAGATGGAAGATTTCAAGTTAAACCAATGCGCTGAGTCCAGTGTGACCACTTATTGTATGCGCTGCCCTATGGCGCGTTCAGAAAGTCGGAAATTCACAAGTCCAAATTGATAGCCGCGCTATGCGTAGCGCGTCGACAAAATGCACAAGTACGAATAACTCGACGCGCTACCTTATTTTTCGATGCGCTGGAGATATTAATTCGATGCGCTGGCAAAAATTCGATGCGCTGGCCGAAAGCTCTGGTCGTCGAAAATGAACAGTGAAATGACGAAATGACCTGGATTTCCCTATTTATAGTGGGACCCGAAAAATCCGATGCGTCGCAATGAATCGCCGCTCGTCCATCCCAACGCATCGGAGGGGCATCTGTTGGGGTCCCAAAAGTGAGGATCCCCAAAATGATGATTCCGAGTGCCCAAGCGATTACTTGGTCAAATTTAGGGCCAGTGCATCGGAAATCGCGGCACGAATCGCGACACATACACCAAACTTGACCAAAAGCATGAAATTGGGCCAGTGTTGGACCCCACCGGTCATCGCGACCAAAACTGTCCAAATTTGAGAGGGTTACCTCAATTATGAAGAGATAGGAGCAGTGCATCAGCATTCATCGCGAGGCGGACCCCACAAATCCCCCAATTTGCAAAACCCAAGATTGGAGGGACACGAATACGTCCAGCGCATTCAGAAATGAGTTTAAGGACGCATTGCTTCCAGGGCATCCATAAATTCACCCGGCGCATCACGTAATTCAATCATATTGAGTTTAAGGACGCACTGCTTCCAGCGCATCCATAAATTCACCCGGCGCATCACGTAATTCAATCATATTGAATTTAAGGACGCACTGCTTCCAGCGCATCCATAAATTCACCCGGCGCATCACGTAATTCAATCATATTGAATTTAAGGACGCACTGCTTCCAACGCGCCCAAAAATTCACCCGGCGCATCCAAAAAATCAGCCAATTTCAGGACGCACTGACAGCTGGCGCGTCCTGCAAATCAGCCTCCGAACTCAGCCATTTTGAGACGCGCCGAGTGACTTTAATCGACGCGCTGACCCGATTTCTCGATGCGCTACACGTGTCGATCGCCTATTGGGCGACTTTACCTATAAATACCCCCCACCACCTCATTCGGACGATTCAGCGAGAGAGCGAGAGAACCTCGTCGCCGGAAAACCTTTTTCCGATCGCCGGAATCCTTTTCCGATCACCGGATCCCCTTGTCGGAAATCGCACCTCCGACCATAACAGGTTCGGAGATAAAATAACTTAAGTCACCCTTTTCGACGCGCTGATCCCAGCGCACCATAAAAGTGATCCGGCGCATCAGAAAAACCCTCGGCGGATCAAAACAATCATAAACATAGTCATTTTTTGGACGCACTGGCCCCAGCGCATCGCAAAATAGGCCAGCAGATCAGAAAAATACATTTTTGGACGCGCTGGCCCCAGCGCATCAGTAAAATCAGGCCAGCGGATCGCAAAAATCAGCACCTTGAGCGTTCATCTCAGCACCCTTAAATCCTCATTTTATAACGTTTTCAATCCCCGTTTGAGCCTATTTTGGGTATTTCGAGCATTCCGGACACAATGGAGCGGTCAAATGACCCATCCGGGCCACCCAATGAGCAGAACGCGAGCCTTCGGGATCCGACCCGATCCGATGAAACGAATGGAGCAATCCTCCCGAAGAGAAGCCGCCAGTGCCCGGAGCCATACTGATGCATCATCATTACATGTACTACCGTAATATGACTCGGATTCAGGCTCGGATTAAGCAAAGGGGACTATGATTAACACGATAAACTATACCAGGAGAGTTCTAAACTATCACACACAATTTGTTAAAGACTGACACTTCAAGAACAGTCGATGCCCTACCCATCCAAACGGCATCCGCTGGTTGAGATGCTCAGGTACACACAACTGTGGAATGGACTTCCCGAGGTCACCTGTCCATACATTGACAGGCGCGGGCCCAGAGTCGTCCTTCCCGGCCATAAACCCTGATAGTCTCAGCCCGGATCTCCGGTCAAAACATGGGACATAGACATCCGACTCGTACAAAGACGATTCAGTCTATGACAGAACACCAAAACACAGGTCCCCGCGACCATACAAACACAGGTCCCCACGACCATACAAATACAGGTCCCCGCGACCATATAAATACAGGTCTCTCCGACCACCAAAACACAGGTCTCCGTGACCATGAACTCTGAAACCATGGTCCCCGCTGACTAGTCTTTCGCCTTTTAATCAAGGGTCATCGATCATTTGATGTAATTAAGGGCTCGTGCCAGATCACAGCCTGGAATGTACAAGATCTCAGAATCTCTGGAATAAAATTCGCCTTGCGATATCTCTTCTCTTATGTATTTTTGTGAATGTTTATGATTGTCTACGAATGTTTCTATTATTCAGAACCCCAGAACAACAAAACCCATCATTCCAGAGAATGTTCATTCTCTAGTTCTAACACACCCACCTGATAAACGCACCCATCGAAAACCAAAATATGAATTTTGCAAGTGATGCACCTATCAGAAGCTGAAGTTTGGATTTTGCTAGTGATGCACCCTCTTAATAAACGCACCCATCAGAAACTGAAATATGAATTTTGCAGGTGACGCACCCACCAGAAACCGAAGTTTGGATTTTGCTAGTGGCGCACCCTCCTGATAAATGCTCCCATTACAAACTGAAATAAACGCACCCATCAGAAACTAAAATATGGATTTTGCAGGTGACGCACCCACCAGAGACCGAAGTTTGGATTTTGCTAGTGATGCACCCTCCTGATAAATGCACCCATTAGAAACTAAAATATGGATTTTGCAGGTGACGCACCCACCAAAAACTGAAGTTTGGATTTTGCAAGTGACGCACCCTCTTAACCACTGGCATAGACTTGGATGAAAATTTAGATTTCATGGGTGTATGCGGCGTACCCCATTTTTTAATGCTTTGGGAAGATTGCTTGATAAATCTCTAAATCGAAAGATCCCAATCGTCCAATCTTTGGCCCATTTCTGTTGATTGCGAACGTCCATTTATTTCATTTTCAACATCTATTTGTTGACCATGGATAGGATATCCCAGGGATGTGTGAGTCATCCTTCATCCATAGTGGAGTCCACCAGGTTGACAGTGTGGATCATAGAACCATCGCTTGTAAATGTAGGGAATCCTGTGCAGAAAGAAAAGAAAAAGAAATGTGGATTATGGCCATGCATGTGTAGCTCACTATTTGTTAATTGGAGCGCGGGACCTATTTTGATTTGTGCATGGCATCCAATCCATCCATCATCTGCGTCCACTCATGTTCTCCTTGTATTTATTTTACATCTTCTATTTATGTTGCTTCCTTTAGGAAGTGGACTAATCCAGGCCACTTGATCAATGGCTCGGATGCCTCCCATGCTTGCCACATTTCCACGTATGATGTCATTACATGGAATGGGGCCTTCATTTCCGTAAGCTTAATAACCTTCAAATATGCTAAACTTGATACTCGTATCACCGTATTGATGGAACATGTACTGCAATTCAAACCATCCAAACTAGGAGTCCTATTATTGATGGATATTATACCTCAAAAATTCATGCCGTTCAGGCAGTCTTATTGGATTGATCTCACCCATTGAATGTTCGTTGTTGACCATAATATGTTTAGCCATTCACTTGATGGCCACCATTTTTTTTTTATGGATATGGCAAAGTTCCATCTTCACTGTGACAGATTTGGAAAACTAGAGTTGTGTGTGACTAGGTGGATATTCCATGGCACCTTCAATTTCAAAATGTCGTTAAACTATCACCACACTCTAGGCGTTTGCTAGCCCCCAACGTGGCATACATGGATGATTCGAACCGTTCATTCTGTATGACCACAATTAGAAATAGGTAATTTATTAGATGGTTTGGACGATCCGATCGAGGCTATATTTTAGTGGATTGTCAATAGTGGAGCCCACAGGAGAAACGTTCGTAATATCATGCAGACGTCCACACGTTTGTTGCAGCATGTAAAGGCCTAGCTATCCTTTGTTGGCCATGACCACGTTGTGGGTCTTTCTCCCGTGACTGGCCTCCCACATAATTACTCACCAGGCCCATCTCCCTTGGTGGGTTTTCAATCAGTGGGACCCAATGGCCCACCTAAAATCATAACTCAAAATCAAGTCGTTGGCCCTGGCCCAGGTGTGCTTGCAGCAAAAACCTAACCGTTTTCTTTACTGAGCCCAACTAGTAGTGTCATGCAAGCATCGATTGCTGGCCCAGTGACCCAATCTCATGGTGGTGGGGACTACAGGCCCAATCTTCGCAATGAGCGCAAGACCTAATCCTTGGGGACTTGCATTTTGGCTCAGCAAACCCTTTCTTATGGTAGTGGGGACTATTATTTTATACATAGGGTCTTACACCCCCTTGTTAGACTTTCAATGTATGGATGTTACTTCGGGAAGAAGTCGGGTCCCGTACGCCTGAAAATCTTGAGTTGTGCTGAGCTTAATATGGCCCTTCCCGTAGTCCTAGTGATTAATTTAAATAGAATTTAGGCATACCTGTGTGTGTTTCCCTTCATTTTGAGCTGGATCTGAATCCTTCCACGTGCTTTTGTAGACTATAATGACTGGTGGTTCTTCGAAAGCTGGTTCTTTGAAGGCTGGTCCATCTGGTTCGCCATTGATCCGTCCAAGCATAAGTGGGTCACACCTTCTCCAGATAAAGATATACAAAAAGAATGAGACACTTGGTATGCTCCAATGGCTGGCTTCCGTACCAATGAGATTGTAGGGTCCGAAGAGGGCGAGGTGAGTCCATATGTTCCTGTCCAATCTGTTAAACGCGATCGCCTGAGGAGAACTGGTAAAAGTACCAAGCAAGTGTACTTGGAGAAGCAGGCCAAGTCTAAGTCTGATAAGATGAAGATCCTTTGGTCCACCGTTAAGCTGATCGTATCATCTCTTTCGATACGAAATCCTTACATGAGACAATATATCAGATATCCCAAAAGTTTCCAACAGCAGCGCTCTCTTTCAAGAATTGAGCCCTTTGACATACGTCGCGCCAATTCCTTTTACAGTATAGTGTCTTACGGAGATAGATAGTGAGATGGAGCGGCTGCAAATGGAACGTTCAGTTGTTCGTCTCAACCTTACAAAATTTAGTAATCAAGAAATTCGTCTGCAGTCATCTGTTGAGCAGCAAGAGGCAGGACGCTATGCTACACAGGCTGAAGTTGTGGAACTGAGGTAGTTTCTTCAGAACATCATTGACCCTGCTCAGGTCTTGGCTGAGGCAGAAGCAGCGCAGAAGGTGTCTCAAGAATCTGCAATCGAATTATTAGAACAATGTTTGAAAAACTTAAATTCTTAGGGTGTGTTATGATTCCATTGCTGTATACATGTTCATCTTTTTGTACTTTCAAGTAATGGGCTGTTGTAACAATATGTATGATATTTGTATGACTTTCGTTATGTTAGTCACAAACATAATGATAAATGAATCAAGAGATGTGATAAATGGATTGAAAGAGGATAAGTATTTGGCAAGATTACTTCCCCTTTGACTTTCCTGGTCTTCGTCTACGTGTTGTTGCTTTGGTGAATATATAAGCTTGTTGTGCTCCATGCTTATCTTCAAGAATTCAGGAATGTATCTTTAAGTCTGACATAACTTGATGACATAAGATTCAGTCTATACTCACGACATGGAGATTATATCGGGACTTGATGAAGAAATCTCCTTGTTCTAGGAATCCATATTGAAGGCCAGCTAATCATAATCTTCAATTGTATGCTCTTATTGTAAAATAACTCATAGGAGAAAGCCGAAGATATTCTGATGCGAAATAAGATAAAATAGAATGTCCAAACCATCTTCATATGAAATCTATACCAAGCATATAAGGGAATAGCATCATATACCAAGATTTGAATTTATAAAGATACTTTAATGAACACTTCTCTACTTTAGGAATCTGTATTGAAGGTCAGTTGATCATAATTTTCAATCGCATGCTCTCGTTGTGAAACCTTTCATAAGAGAGAGCCGAAGATGTTTTGACACAAAATGATATACAGTAGAATGCCCTAACCATCTTCATATGAAGCTATATACATATAAGAGATCATTAACTCCGAATTGTCCCATATAGAGTAGAAGAAGGCCATAATGATAGTAAGAAAACCCCTGATGGAGTAATGATATGAAAGTGTTGTATCTTATGTAGGTCTTCTACCTAATGAGCTCCTCTAGTATGACTAAACCGATTCAAAATTCTGAAGATATGATTGTAGTCGACGATTATGATCTTCAGCCTTAGATTTAAAACTATATTGGTTCAGTTTAAACCTGAAGCGTGGAGTATCTTAGAATTGTATTAGTTGGTTTATACCCGAAGCATGGGGTATTTTAGGATTGTATTGACTGGTTTATACCCGAAGCCTTGGGTATTTTAGAATTGTATTGGTTGGTTTATACCCGAAGCATGGGGTTTTTTAGGATTGTATTGGCTGGTTTATACCCGAATCCTTGGGTATTTTAGAATTGTATTGGTTCAGTTTATCTTCGTAACCTGGAGGCTGTATGGTTCAGTTTATCCTCATAACTGGAGGCTGTGGCAATTGTGGCACTTATGGAAACCCTTTGGAGTTTGTCTTTTCGTTTTCCTTAATAGGTGTATGCATGAACACGTGTACACCTCTACCTTCCTTCTAGCTTTCCGCAACTATTCGTAAGCGTTCATAATTTTTTGAGCTCGAGAGACGGAGTCTCTGGGCAAGTGTTTTCTTGGGTTGTGTCTGCTGAAGCCATTCCGGGCAGACTCTTCTTGAGTTCTTCGATTCTCAAGTTGATGATGCCTTGGTTTATCATCCTCTAAATCTTTCCTTTTAAGGTGAAACAGTTTTCAGTTCTGTGTCCCACAATCTGGTGGTACTTACAATAATTAGGGTCTCCTATGCGTCCTATTTCATTTGGCCGGATGGGCTCTGGTAATTACAACTCTTCTTCTTTGATTAACTATTCCATAATCGGGACCAAGTCATTCGCATCGAATGTGTGTGATCTGTTTGCCCCATTTCTTTCAACAATCGTTGCCTGTCGTGGGTCCTTGAATCCTTTGCTCTTGTCATGAGCCTTTGATATCTTGATTTCTATCTTGCATCCTAACCCTGGTTGCTTTCGATCCTTAGGGTTCTTTCTCTCATCAACGTTAGTCATCTCTCCCATTTCGTGTCTTAGTCTTTTTCCTTTGACTTTTTGAGATAACATTTCACTTGTCATCTGCGATTGCGGTGCAACAGTATGCTCGAATGAGACATTTCTGGGCTGAACCTGTGGCTCTACAACCACAGGTCTCTCAGCTGCCCCTTGTGATTCCTCCATCGATTGTCTAGCGAGCACAACGGTGCTTTAAACTGCCCCTTGCACCACTAGTGCTGCTAAAATCTCCTTGATTTCTCTCATTTCCCTCGTCATGTCTTCTTGGGCTTGAGCCAACTTATCAATCTGTTCTTGGATAGTTGGTGATTCGTCTTTCTGGTCACTTGGCTTTTCTTCCTCGACGACCTGGACCATTGCGACTTATACTAGCTGTGGTTTCTGCTCTACCATGACGACCTTTGTGATGGACGCCCCTGTTATTTCTTCATCCGCCTTGCGAGTTGTAATCTGAGTCCTCTTCTTGACTGGATGGGTTATCCTTGATCACAGCGCTAGGAATTCATCGGCTATAGAGATGAAACTTTGAGCTCTCTTTGTTGTCTTAGTCTTACTGATTTTATTGACTTCGTTAGTCTAAATATACTACCATTATTTCTTAATCACATGGTGTGGCTCAATGACATTCTTCTTTTTGCATGAGGTCCTTATCACTGCTTTTTTTTAATCCTTTCTTTTGCTTGCATGTGTGAACTAGCTGCTAGTCTGATTTGGGAATGACTGTCACAGTTGCGGCGAAGTGGGGGAAGCTAAATCCCCCTGCGGTGAGAAAGACACATGAGCTGTGCCATCTCCCCTATCTTTGTTAGTAATTAGCTAATCTTATCTGCGGTGTCATACAATCATTAGAACAGTTCATAATGCGGTCAGAAGCATGAACCCACAAATCGCAGTGCATAAACTAACAGGAATAAGCAAGAAGGAGACAAATACGTGTGCATTTATGAAAGTTTGTAGGTTTAAAAGCCTTTATTTTAATGTCTATTGCCATAAACTGACAGGAATAAGCAAGAAGGAGACAAATACGTGTGCATTTGTGGAAGTTTGTGGGTTTAAAAAACCTTTGTTTTAATGTCTATTGCCTTAAAAATGAAGGGAAGAATGTTCCCACTGAGAGTCGCCAGTTTGGCGCCTATGAAGGCGTAGAAACATTATGTCTCGCAATAGCTTTCCTGTATATACATTCGTGTTTGTAAATGATTAATCTTAGAATGTTTCTATACTTAAGAGCGAAACCAGAGATTTTAGGTTCTTCTTCCCAAGCAGAGTCGCGAGTTTGTTAGAACTAGAAAATGATGCAAGGACATTTTCTTATGTTTTGTTATTCTGGGGTTCTGAATAATAGAAACATTTATAGACAATCACAAGCATTCACAAAAGGTACACAAGAAGAGATATCACAAGGCGAATTTTATTTAAGAGATTCTGAGATCTTGTACATTCCAGGCCGTGATCTGGCACGAGCCCTTAATTACATCGAATGATCGATGACCCTTGATTAAAAGGCAGAAGACTAGTTAGCGGGGACTATGGTCTTAGAGTTTGTGGTTGTAGAGACCTGTATTTGTTTTGTTATGGACCAAAACATCTTTGTATTGGTCAGATGTCTATGTCCCATGTTTTGGCCGGAGATCCGGGCAGAGATTATCAGGATTTTTAACTGAGAGGGTACGACTCTGAGCCTACAGCTGTCATGTGTGGACAGGCGACCTCAGAAAGACTGGTTCGCAGTTGTGTGTACCTGAGCAGCCCAACCGACGGATGCCATTTGGATGGGTAGGGCACCGACCGTTGTGTTGTGGCAGTTCATAACAATTGCTTTGTAGAGGATTGAAACTCTTTGATATGGTTTATTATGATAACCATAATCTCGTTTGTCTAGCTTTCAACCCTAATTGGATCATATCTTACAGTAGATATAAATAATGATATATTTGCATAGTTCTGGATGCTGGCGGCTTCTTTCCGAGAAATCATTTAATTCATCATGTAGAATCTGGTCAAACCTCAAAGACACATAATTTTTCTTATTTTAGAGATCTCGAGATGTTTGTTTGACCATTCCGTTGTGTCCGGAACGCTCGAAATACCTAAAATAGGCTCAAACGGATCTTGAAAACACTTAAAATTGAGTCCGGCACACCCGTAGACATTTTCTGTAATTCGCTGATTTTTTGGGTGCGTGGGACCTAATTTATGGGTACGTGGGACGTCAACGCACCCTTAAATTGGTTATCTAATTTTTGTTGAATTTACGGATGCGTGGGACAATTTTCGGGTGCGTGAGAGTCCAATGCACCCTGAAAATACTTGTCCAAATTATGTTGAATTTTTTGGTGCGTGGGACAATTTTCGGATGCTTGGGACAATTTTCAGATGTGTGGGAGTCCAATGCATCCTAAAAATACTTGTCCGAATATATTGAATTTTCGAGTGCGTGGGACATTTTTCGGATGCGTGGGAGTCCAATGCATCATAAAAATACTTGTTTGAATATATTGAATTTTCGGGTGCGTTGGAGTCCAATGCATCCTAAAAATACTTGTTCCAATATATTGAATTTTCGGGTGTGTGGGACAATTTTCGGATGTATGCCCATACTTATGATTTTTTAGAATCCTGACCTGTGGTGGTATTGGTCGGAGTGATCTTCCGGTGAAAGATACCGGTGATCGGAAATGAATTTCGATGACCGAAAAAGTTTTCCGGCCGTCGAAAAGGGATTCCGGTGACAAATCCCAAGTGCTCAGGGGATAATAGCTCTCTCTCTCTCTCTCTCTCTCTCTCTCTCTCTCTCTCTCCTAATCTGTACAAATGAATAGTGCAAGAGGGTATTTATACCCAAAAATACCGGACAACGACTAATGAGGGACTGCCACATATGACGCATCTAAAAAAGCCTTCGACGCACCCCAAAAATAGGTGCATTGGAGCTCCGACGCACCCTAAAATGATGTTCTGAAATGTGCTGATTTTCTGGGTGCGTCGAACTATTTTTCGGGTGCGTTGGAGTCCAATGCATCCAAAAAATGATATTCTGATTCTTGGTGAATTTATGGGTGCGTCGAGCTATTTTATGGATGCGTCAGACCATTTTACGGATGCGTCAAGGTCCAATGTACCCCGAAATTGAAGTTCTGGATTTGCTGAATTTATGGACGCGTTGAAGGTTTTTTTTATGCGTTAAGATATTTTTCGGATGCGTCAGAGGTGAAAGACATCCTGAAATGTTTCTTGAATTTTCATGAATTTAAGGGTGCGTCAAGCGGAATAAATGGGTATGCTTGACGTACTTATTGTTTTTAAAAATTGGGTTTTGCGAAATGAAGGGTTCGCGGGGCCCGCTTTTTTACCAATCGTCATGCACTGCTTATTATAATTCATAATGAAGGTGTCCGCTTGATTTTGGACGGTTTTGATCACGGTGATTCGTGGGGCCCACCGGAGAAAAATAGCTAAGTACTGGATCTTTGGCAAACCTTAATATTTGGGTACGTTGGATGGTATTTTGTGAAATTTCTTCAAAGTATGCATTCATTTGATTTGTTTTGGAAGGTACTGAGTTTTGGGACCCTAACAATAGGTTGCATAGATTAGGTTATTAATTAGTCAAATCATTTGATTTTTTATGCATGCTTAGGTTAAGTTGTTTTATTACTTATTATATGCCAGCCTTGTGATTGGACCCACTTAAGCTTGGAAGCTAAGTGTTCTTGCTTAATTACTTTATAATTGCTAATTAGTTTAATTAGGCAAGAGATTTTTAAAATGAATTTTTAAACTGTTCAAATTACCCCCCCTCTAGGACTTAGCCACAGTTCTAGATGCTTCGCTCTCAGCTTTCGCACGTATAACGTCTCAATTGTTATCTAAAGATGCAATTTCAATTGATATCAGAGCAAGTTGCTTTTCAAGGACTTAACTGTCTAGAGTAAGATCCGATACCGAAGCTATAACACGATGTCTACCCAAAAGGGAAGTAATTTTGTCACTCAACCACTTAACCGGTCAAATTATGCGTACTGGAAGGCTCGGATGCGAATATTCTTAATGTCCCTTGATCCAATAGTATGAGACATTATAGAAGAAGGTTGGAGTGTACCGGTGAAAACGATGGATTGAGATGGACTTCCGATCACCCAACTCAAACCTATAGGGACTTGGGGTGACCGAGAAAGGTCTCTTTATGACTACAATGTCAAGAGTCTTAATACAATCTTCTCTATTGTCTCATCTGATGAATTTAATCGTATATGTAATTGTAAGACTAGCAAATAAGCTTGGGAGATCCTAGAGACCACACATGAGGGAACATCTACAGTCACGCGATCCAAATTGTAACTCTCACCATACATTTTGAAAATATTAAAATGGATGAGGTTGAATCTATCATGGAGTTCTTTTCTAAATTAAACCATAATTATAACTCCATGAGTGGCTTAGGAGAACAGGTTTCGGATGAAATTTTTTGTAAAAAAATACTTAGGTCCTCCCTCAAAGAGATTTAGCTCTAAAGTCATTCCTTAAAAGAGTGTAGAGACATAGATTATGTGAAAGTAGAAGAACTCTTAGGTTCCCTATAAACTCATGAACTACACTTTAAGACTCCCTCTAAGAAGAAAAATATTACTTTGAAGACTTTACATAAGCACTCACATGAAAAAAAGAAAGTTGAGAGTGAATCTTCGGAAGATAGCGATGATAATGATGATGAACTAGATAAAAGGTTTAAGAGATTCCTCAAATTTGAGAGGGGGAAGAGTTGTGCCAAAAAAGACAAGAAGGATGAGAAATTTAAAGGAAAATCATCATCCAAATCCAAAACCATTAAATGTTACAATTGTGATGGATATGGTCATATTGCCAATGAATGCCAAGAAAAGCCTAAAAAACGTGGTAAAAAGGCTATGACAGCAACATGTGATGACACAGAGGAGTTCAAATCTGGATCTGATGACTTTGCTAGTGATTGTTAGTGCACTTTTTCGTGGCATACTAGTGCACCTTGTTTGTCAATCACTTACAGCTGTGAGTCTTGCGTCGGTTGAGCCCAATGAAGACGAAGACCGAAGACTCAAGACGTCCAGCCACATCAAGGAAGAAGATTCAGGTATATGAGATGCCTTGGTGCCTTAACCTCGACCAAAACCTATCCCCTTTGTATCCTTGATGACCTTGACCATATTTAGAACCCTTTAGTCATCATAGATAGGCCCTAGGTGTCCCATTTGATCATCTCTACCTAGGTCTATATGAACCAGCTGGAGAAAGAAGAACTCAGCTCAGCATAGAGGGGACCCAGGCTGGTCCGACCGGTCAAGACCGGTCGGCCAGCATTCCTGCTGGATTTACAAAGACCAGCCGACCGGTCATGACCGGTCGGCCTTCACAATAGAAGGGATACAGCAAGGGTGGCCGACCGGTCATGACCGGTCGGCCAGGTTTGGCTCCATGCACCTTTCAGCCATCCAGCAAGGGGGGCCGACCGGTCATGACCGGTCGGCCAGCATGTTTCTGGCTGTCCAGTGAAGGGGTCCGACCGGTCATGACCGGTCAGCCCAGTGTATTGTGCCTGCCCATTCAGCAAAGACCTCCGACCGGTCATGACCGGTCGGGACAGGTAGGGACAGGCCGTTTTCTGCCCGTTTTATGACCGTTGGAGCACTTTTTCTATATATTTGTAGCTCCACTCTTGGGCAAGATAGAGAAGTTTTTGAGAGCCCTTTGCCCACATCATTTGTACATCTTTTGGGGTCTCAAAGAGGAGGTTTTCAAGTCATATCCCTTGTGTTTCAAACACAAGTATGGGCATTCAAATGCAATCAAGAGATGACTTGATTCCTCTCTCAAATCTAGAGGTGTGACATTATTCCACATTGGTATATCCTTTGTCCAAGACCTCTAGAAGACTCTCTAGGTGAATCTCCTAGTTAGAACATCCTACATATCCCATATAGGAGATTCAACCCATCCTCCTAGCACCTTGGGCATTTCAAGGCATCGCATGCAAGGTGTTTGATCGAATGTGGCTGAGGCATTGGCGACGCAACGGCGGCACGATCGAGGGAGCAAAGGGAAGCTGATTGAAGCACGGGAGAGCGGAGATCAAGCAACCCAATCCGGCGCTAAACAAGGGGCTCATCCGACAAGTAGGTTGTCTTATTTGAGAGTCCATTTTAGAGTTTGTTTGTCAACTCAACTTAGGGACGTTAGCCGTTCCTTGGCCCGTCAGCCGGGCCTAAACTAAGTCTCCAAGGGGGAGCCTCCGACACGGGAGTGAACGTGCGGTTGGGTTGAGAGTTAGCCCTTGGTTCAAAACTCCGGTGACGGTTGAGAGGTGAACCAATAAAACCTCCGTGTGTAAAGGTTGAGAGGTAAACCTCATTTAAAACCTCCGATAGTGAATGCCGGTGTGCTCAAAGGGGTTGATTACTTGAACCGGGAGTGGAGTAGACACGTAGTCGAACCACTATACATCCTTGTGTTTGTGATTGTTCTTGAGCACATTCTATCTTTGCATTGTTAGTTTAATTGCTTAATTTTGAATGATTGATAGGAATGCATGCTAGGCACTTTATAGGCATCCCCACACAAGATGTACCTTCACTACTTGTGTAGACTTGAGCTCATTGATCCACTCTCATAAGTCTACACAAGATGCATAGGTTAGGAGCTTGATTAGTTGTATCATTTACTTCCTATGTATGCTTAGACTAGGTTTGTTTATTGCTTATCTTCTTGCTAGTCTTTTAATTGGACCCACCAAGGCTTGGAAGCCGAGGTGTTCTTGCTTACAAAGCTTATTTTATTGAATTGCATAAGTAGGTGAAAAGAATTTGAAAAAGGTCCATATCACCCCCTCTAGGTCCTTAGACATATCTCCGAGTATCTCTACTAGCGTAAAACCGCAATTTCAGTGATGGGAGTAAAAAATCAGTGACAATTCTCATGACTACCACTACTACCACTACTACCTCTCTTCCCCCTAATCTAAGAGAGGATCCCTACCATTTTCTCTTCTAGGAGGAGTTTTCAATCCCTCACCTTATGTTACATTTTATGAGGGAGTTGTGGAAATTAGTTACCCTCAGAAAAATCAAACTAGAAATAGTTAGTAAGGGTAGCTCGGAATTGATACTATAGGAAAATCTGAGGATTTTAGCCTCATTTGTGTGCTTATGGGCATATAAGAGGATTCTAGCCTCATTAGCCCTCCAACGGTAGTTTAACATTACTTTTACTTGGTATATTTGCTGCTAGACTATCACTTTGCTTAGATTAGCAATCTTGCTGAATTTCATGCTTAATATATGTTAATCTATGCTTGGTCAATATGCTTTCATGTTTATCTCAAATGACCAACTATACATGATCAACTGTGCTTAGATGGTTACATTTTCTTATTAATCATGTTATATGCATGCTCCATGTTCTAATGTTTATGCACCCTATACTCTCCTTAGTTAGCATGTTCTTATTGTTATAACTATGACAGTCTACCTACTCTTACCTTAAATTAATAGATGTATCATTAAGGGGGAGATATTAGATTGTCGATAGCTGACAAAAAAAGGGGAGAAAGATCAAGTCCCACCAAAATTAGTTTGCTATGTTTTGTGTTGCAGGGATTGACAGGTTATGAGGGAGCATTTGAAGAGGAGCTGCTTAGTTAGTACATGTCTCGAGTTATATTTCATTTCAATATCATGTAATTGAGTTCGTGTAATTTTTATTTTGATAGGTTAGATTTTTGTTCATAATTGACAAAGGGGGAGATTGTTAGTGCACTTTTTTGTGGCATACTAGTGCACCTCTTTTGTTAATTACGAAAATCAGTGAGTCTAGTGTCGGTTGAACTTAAAGAAGACAAAGACCGAAGACTCAAGCAGACCTGTTGCATCAAGGAAGAAGAAACATGTAAAAGAGATGCCTTGGTGAGCTTTGAACCTTGAACCAAACCAAAACCCAAACCTCCAGATGACCTTGATCCATTAGGCATACTTATAGTCATTTTAGATTGGCCTTAGGTGTCCTAAAAGACCACCCAAAGAATGGCCATAAAGGTTGCATGAGCTGCTGTAAAACAAGCCAGTCCAACAATAGTTTTCATGCACTGACCGACCGATCCAAACCCATGGACGACTGGTCGGCCAGTGAGCATTTAGGACAGCATGCCTTGGTTGACCCTTGGCCTAATTCGACCGGTCGGTCCTCTAAATTCGACCGCTCGTGGACCCCTGGCTGACTGGTCGGCTAAGAGCCATTTGTTACCATTTTCTATCCTTTGGGGTTTTATTTATAAAACACTTTGGCTCGATTTTTGGGGTAAGGAGAGAGATATTAGTGCATTAGAAGCCACCTTGATTGCCCATACCATTAGACTATAATCTTAAACACTCCAAGCCATCTTCCTTGTGTTTAACCACAAGATGGAGCATTTAAAGCTCATGTGAAGATGTTCTTGCTCCCTCTTGATCTTTAAATGTTTTAGGCACCTAAACCATAGGTAGATCTTTTGTCTATATCTCTCTAAAGATCATATTAGGTGAAATTTCTCTAGGCAACCAACTTCTACTAGTTGTAGAGAATTCACACTATCTCCTATCACCTTGGGCATCTCAAGAATATCAAATTCAATGCGATTGATCGGTGGAGCTGAGGCATTGGCAACACAGCAACAACATGATCGGGGGAGCATCGGAAAGTTAATTGAAGCATGGGAGAGCGGAGATCAAGCAACCTAAGAAGACGCTGGACAAGGGGCTCATCTAACAAGTAAGTTGTCAATTTGAGAGTCCGGTTGCACTCCTTCCTCGTGGAGGATTGAGTGTGAGAGTTTAGATTTACAAACTCGAACAAGTCTTCAAGGGGATCCTCCGGCGGGAGCATATGCTAGGTTCTAAGATTAAAACTGAAGGGTAAGGAAGATTCTTGTCAAGTTCCTGAGTTGGATGGAACCCGTAAACATCTTGGTCGAGAGATGAACCAGTAAAATCTCTGTCATAGGTTGAGAGGAACCTTGTCAAACTCCCCAGTAAGGTGGAACTGATTTGAAATACCTAGGTTGGGAGGAACTTGATTTAAACACCCTACTGAATGCCTGTGTGCTCATAAGGATGAGTACTTAAACCGGGAGTGGAGTAAACTCAAAGTCAAACCACTATACATGCTTATGTTTGTGATGGTTTGAGCACAGTGTTATCTTAGCATTGTATGTTTAATGCTTAATTACGAATACTTGATAGGAATGTATGCTAGGCACTAGTTATACACATTCATACACAAAATGTACTTTCAGTAAGTAGTGTAGACTTGAGCTCATATGATGCATTCTCATATAATCCACATAGGTTGTATAAATTAGGTTTTAATTAGTTAAATCATTTGATTATCTATACATGCTTAGGCTAGGTTATTTATTGCTTATTATATGCTAACCTTATGATTTGACCCACTTAAGCTTGGAGGCTAAATGTCCTTGCTTAATTAGTTTATAATTACTAATTAGTTTAATTAAGCAATAAGTTTTTAAAAGGGATTTTTAAACGGTCCTAATCACTCTCCCTCTAAGATTTAGTCATAGTTTTACAAGCTCCGCTTTAAGCTTCCACACGTTTAGCGTCTCAAGTGTTATCTAAAGACGCAATTTCAAAGGTGGTGGATTCTCTACAACCTAAGAGTAGGAATGAGTTGCAAGTTGGTGAATCACCTAAATGATTCCTAGGGAGTGTTTAGACAGATGTTTTGCCTATGATGAAGGTGTCTATATTAGTGCACTTTTCTGTGATATACTAGTGCACCTTGTTTGTCAATCACTTACGTCAGTGAGTCTAGTGTCGGTTGAGCCTAATGAAGACGAAGACCGAAGACTCAAGTGGCCCTGCTGCATCAAGGAAGAATATACAGGTAAAAGTGATGCCTTGATGTGCCTTAACCTGGACCAAAACCCAACCCCTATCCTCTTTGATGACCTTGACCATATTAGGAAACCTTTTGTCATCTTAGAGTTGCCCTAGGTGTCCTTGAACATCACCCAAAACGTGGCCTAAGTGAGAGGGTTGAAGAGCACTTGGGTCAGCAAACAGCTAAACTGAACCCAGGCTGTCTGACCGGTCACGACCGGTCATGGACCCCTGGCCGACCGGTCAAGACCGGTCGGACAAACAGTCCAGATTGGACAGCAGCTGCTAGAACGAGAAGGCCATTGGGCTGACCGGTCAAGACCGGTTGGCAGGGCTGGTCCGACCTGTCACGACCGATCGGGCAGACTTGTTTTTAGAGACAGCAAGCTCCCTGGACTATCTTGGACGTTGGCCGACCGGTCTTGGACCCTGGACGACCGGTCATGGACCCCTGGCCGACTGGTCGCGACCGGTCGGCACTAGCTGTTATTTGCCCATTTTGTATTCGTTGCACCCTCTTTTATAAAAGGGCTTAGCTTGTTTTGAGGGGTAAGGAGAGGGATTTCGAGAGGAGTGAAGCCACCATTGTTGGAGACCATTTGAGGCTCATTCCCAACCTATGCAAGGCATCTTCCTTGTGCTTCAACACAAGATTGGAGCATTCCAAGCTCATGAAGAAGATAACCTTCATCCCCTCTTGATCTCTAGAGTTTGGAACCTTCTTGATTGGCAAATCCTTGTCCAAAACTCTAAGATGAGATCATTGTAAGAGAGAACCTCTAGGCAACCTATTCCCATTAGTTGTAGAGTTCTCAAACCTACCCTCTTATCACCTTGGGCATCTCAAAGGCATCACATGCAAGGTGTTTGATCAAGTGTGGCTGAGGCATTGGCGACGCAACGGCAACACGATCGTGGGAGCAAGGGAAGCTGATTGAAGCACGGGAGAGCGGAGATCAAGCAACCTAAACCGGCGCTAAACAAGGGGCTCATCCGACAAGTAAGGTTGTCCTTTTTTAGAGTCCATTTAGAGTTTGTTTGTCAAACTCGATCTAGGGACGTTAGCCGTTCCTTGGCCCGTTAGCCAGGCCTAAACTAAGTCTCCAAGGGGGAGCCTCCGACACGGGAGTGAACGTGCGTCGGGTTGAGAGTTAGCCTATGTCCAAAACTCCGTTTGGGTTGAGAGTTAGCCCTTTGTCCAAAACTCCAGTTATGGTTGAGAGGTGAACCGGTAAAACCTCCGTGTAAAGGTTGAGAGGTGAACCTCATTTAAAACCTCCAATAGTGAATGGCGATGTGCTCAAAGGAGTTGAGTACTTGAACCGGGAGTGGAGTAGACCCAAAGTCGAACCACTATACATGCTTGTGTTTGTAATTGAATTGAGCACATTGTTATCTTAGCATTGTTAGTTTAATTGTTTAATTATGAATGCTTGATAGGAATGTATGCTAGGCACTAATTAGGCACATCCACACACAAGATGTACTTTCACTAGTTGTGTATACTTGAGCTCATTGATCCATTCTCATAAGTCTACATAGGTTGCATAGGTTAGGAGCTTGATTAGTTATATTATTTATTCACCTATGCATGCTTAGACTAGGATTGTTTATTACTTAACCATATGCTAGTCTTGTGATTGGACCCACTCAGGCTTGGAAGCCGAAGTGTTCTTGCTTACTTCGTTTAATTTGTTAAATTGTGTAAGTAGGCGAAAAGAATTTCAAAAGGTCCTAATCACCCCCCTCCTATAGGTTTAGCCATAATTCTAGTTGCTCTTTAAGCTTCCGCACATACGTAGGTGTCGTGTTAGACCACCCGACGCAATTTCAGTCTAAACTCCTAAGAATTAAGAGGGAACAAGATCATTCTCATTTGAGCTTTGTATACTCCAAGCTTGTGATGAATCACAAGGAGAATGACTTGCAATGAGTTAGGATTAGAGCTCCTAATGGTTTTCAACATTGGTGGCTTCTAACTCCTCAAAATCCCTCTCCCTTGCTCAAAGATTGCCTCTCCCATTTTTATAGATAAAACTCTAACAGTAAAAAGAAGGCAGATTTGCGATGCTTCGATGCATCGAAATACCTTTCGATGGATCAAAGAGCCTATTACGATGGATAAAAAAAATAGTCCAGTAAGTTCAGAAATGTTGGTAGACATATTCTTGATAAATCGACCTCTTTCTCAAGGGATCGAAATACCATCTTCGATGGATCAAAGAGAGCTATTTGATGGATCGCAAAACTATCTAGAGAATTCAAGTTTGCTAGACTAAATTTAAGATGGATCAAAACCACACCTTCGATGGACTGAAGTTCCATCAAAATCGGTCCCATCGAAGACCAATCGAAACTACTATCTGGGTTGTTTGTTTACAGCAGTTCCCAAACCTCTAAGGCCTTTCTATGGGTGGTCTTTTGGGACACCTAAGGTCATTGTATAATGACTAAGGGTATACTAAATGGGTCCAAGTCATCTAGAGGATAAGGGTTGTTTTAGTTTAAAGGATTAGGGTCACCATAGCACCTATTTTACCTATTCTTCTTCCTTGATGCTTTTAGACCACTTGAATCTTTGGTCTTTAGCTTGTCAATGCTCAACCGACATTACAAAAAATGCATGGGCGGAGCCATGTAGGGGGGAGGGGGGCAACCCCCCTTGAAGTTTTTTATTTTTACTATTTTTTTCAATGAAGTCCCACTGTTTTATGAGTTGTGGTCCACTAGAGCTTTGGATTTGCATGATGTTTGAGTTCATGCCCTAACATGAGTTGAAAAAAATGGATAGGCGACATGGATGAAACACATCAATCATGGCCTATTCCATGGAACTCGTCCACAATTTTAAATAACAAGGCGTAGAGGACGTCGATTTCAACCCAAGCCTTCCATGGAAATTCCTGCCTGGAACCTAAGTGGGGCCTACCGTGATGTTTGTGAGAAATCCACCCCGTCCATACGTTTTGTGATTTCATTTTAGGACATCAAAATAGAAATGAGCTGGATCCAAGACTTAAGTGGGTTGCACTAGAGAAAAAAAGTGGGTAGAAAAATTCATACAGTTGAAACCTCCTTGGGGTCAACAATGATGTTTATATGCCATCCATACGGTTCCTAACGTCATTCCGTCTTGGATGAAATGAAAACACAAATATTAGCCTGATTCAAAACTTCTGTGACCCACGAATATTTTAACTATGGACGTTCAATCCTCTCGTTTTCGGCCCACCTAAGTCTTTGATCTGGCTCATTTTTTCTCTCATGTCTTAAAATGATCTCACAAAATGGATGGACGTGGTGGATATCTCATAAATATCACGGTGGGCCCCACCCAGGTTCCTAGCGGGGGGCTTCCGTACGAAATCCGTGTCTGGGGGATTGGATACTACACCCACTAGAACAAGAGAGCAGATTAGGTGAGACCCTGGACTCATCCAAGACCGTGCATCCCTTATTGTGGAGCCCACCTTGATGTATAAATTACGTATCCACGCCGTCCATCTATTTTTCTAGATCATTTTAAGACATTATCTGAAAAATGAAACAGATCCAATTATCTGTTGGACCATCCATAGGAAACAGTATTTATTGACCATTAATGGGCAATAGAAGTTTTGGAGCAAGATGATATTTGGTTTTTCCCTTCATTCAAGCTTATGTGAACTTATCAACAGATTGGATGGTAAATAAACATTACGGAAACATGAAGATGAGTCCTAAGAAGTTTTTAATGGTAGGATGGTCAATCACCACTGTTTCTTATGGTATGGTCCACTTAATAATTGGTCCATGTTCATGCTCGGTCCATGTTCATGCTCACCGTACTCTCAGGGATGAAGCCTTCTAGACGATGCAGACACCGTCTACTGAGGCAGAGTGCCCAAGTCCAAGTGTAGGTCAAATACTGAGGCATGTGGATGAGGTCGAGGCGGCCGAGGCCTGTGTCCTGTAATGAACAAATACATTTTAATACTTGGTACATGGCTGTACTCGTGGCTGGCTTCTGATGTGGTCTTTGTCTTGATGGCTGTGATCGGTCGGGTGGAAGTCATCTATTATTAGATGTTGAGATAGAGCGTGGACGTGATGTAACTTAATCCAGAACGAGCCTGGTTGGTTGAATCATCCATGGCTGCATGGTGATGAAAATGATGATGGAAGGGTTGGACAGTTGGCCCAATGATGGTATTGTTAGTGCACTTTTCTGTGGCATACTAGTGCACCTTGTTTGTCAATTACTTAGGTCAGTGAGTCTAGTGTCGGTTGAGCTTAATGAAGAGACCGAAGACTCAAGTGGCCCTGCTGCATCAAGGAAGAAGAAACAGGTAAAAGTGATACCTTGGTGTGCCTTAACCTTGACCAAAACCTAACCCATAACCTCTTAGATGACTTGGACCAACTAGGTATACCCTTAGTCATCATCATTAGTCTTAGAATTCCTTGAAAAACATGATAAGTTAGACTAATTTAAGAGGTGGAAGCTGCTGTAAACAAAACAGCTCAAAACAGCAGTTTTCGATTGATCTCCGATCAATCGGACGTTGGCTCCGATAGGACTCCGATCAATCGGACAGAAGCTTCGATCAATCAAAAATTTTTCCAGCAACCTTGAAAATCCACTGGACATATTTTCGATCAATCGGACAGTCTTTCGATCCATCGGAAGGGGTCCGTCCGATCAATCGGAATATCTTCTAGAGACTTCACTGGATAGATTTCCGATCAATCGGACTTGTCTCCGATCAATCGGACAGGTCTCCGATCAATCGGACCTTCTTCCGATCAATCGAAGATGCGAGAATCTGCCCGTTTTTTTACCGTTGGAAGAAAATCTATTTAAAAGGGGGATTCATTTTTTGAGCGAGTAGAGGGGATTTTGAGGAGATAGGAGCCACCATTGTTGAAGATCATTAAGAGCCCTATTCCTAACCCAAACAAGTGATCTTCCTTGTGATTCATCACAAGTATATAGCATTCAAAGCTCAAGAAGAAGATGCACTTGTTCCTCTTTTGATCTCTAGAGATTGGATTGATCTTGATAGTCATATTCCTATCCAATACTTTATGATGAGATCGTTGTAGGTGAGACTCTCTAGGTAACCCATTCCCATAAGTTGTAGAGATCTCAAACCTACCTTTCCTAGCACCTTGGGCATCTCCAATGGAGAATCACATGCAAGGTAGCTTATCTTGGAGCTAAAGCCTTGGCAAAGCAGCGGCGTCAAAGATCGGGGGAGCACAAGGGGAGCTGATTCTAGCACGGGAGAGCGAGAAGAAGCAACCCAAAGCGGTGCTCCAAAGGGGCTCAATCCGACAAGTAAGGTTGTCTTGTTAGGAGTCTATCCACTCAATTCCCTGTGGGGGTTGAGTGTAGAGTTTGTTTGATAAATTCGACCTAGGGTCGTTAGCCGATCCTTGGCCTATTAGTTGGGCCTAAAATCTAGGGACGTCAGCCGTTCCTTGGCACGTTAGTCGGGCCTAAACAAAGTCTCTAAGGGGGAGCCACCAACACGGGTGCAAACGTGTAGGTTGGGAGGAACCTGTAAACTCCCCGGTTGGGTGGATCCGAATTAAAACACCTTAGTTGGGAGGAACCAGATTTAAACTCCCCAGTGAATGCCGGTGTGCTCAAAGGGGTTAAGTACTTGAACCGGGAGTGGAGTAGACAAGTAGTCGAACCACTATACATCCTTGTGTTTGTGATTGTTCTTGAGCACATTTCTCCTTATGCATTGTGTTTAACTTGTTAATTATGAATGCTTAGTTAGGAATGTATGCTAGGCACTTGATAGGCACATCCACACTCATAAGATGTACTTTCACTACCTCAAGTAGACTTGAACTTATTGATCCATCCTCATTCAAGTCTATTTGATTAGCATAGATTAGGTTCTTCATTAGCTTAATCATTTATTAATCTATGCTTGTTTAGACTAGGTTGTTTATAGCGTTTATCATATGCTAGTCTTTTGATTGGACTCACTTAGGCTTGGAAGCCGAAGTGTTAATCACTTACGTAGTTCAATTGTTAAATTTGTTAAGTAGGCGAAAGGAGTTTTAAAAAGGTCCTAATCACCCCCCTCCTATAGGTTTAGCCATAATTCTAGTTGCTCTTTAAGCTTCCGCACGTGTATGCATAGGGTGTCGTGTTAGACTATCCGACGCAATTTCAGTGTATAGGTACTGGAGAACTGCAGCCATTGATTTGTTGGGGAATCCACTTTGATGGACTCCTTCAAGGCATGTTGGAATTAGAGTGGGAGGATCCTCAGTTGGACGGCTGATGATGGGTTAGAGATGCAAATATGCGCCTAAGATCGTACAATGGATTTTGATGGATGAGTACTCACAGATGAGCACCCACGGACGAGCGCCTGGTGATAGAGCACTTTACATGGTCTAGATGTAGATGATCTGGTGGAACCTTCATTAGTCGGACTCATGGATGAACGCTGGTGAGGGAAAGTGTGTCCTTCCTGCTGATGAACGGTGATGATGGCTGATCTGCACCAGCACGCATGGCCTGGTCAGTTGGTGGCAATGGATGCTGATGGAAGTGGGGCCGGTCCACCTTGCAGCACGTGTGAATGGAGCAAGGGGCGGTTGAGATCTG
Organism: Liriodendron chinense; assembly: GCA_003013855.2. Taxonomy (NCBI): domain Eukaryota; kingdom Viridiplantae; phylum Streptophyta; class Magnoliopsida; order Magnoliales; family Magnoliaceae; genus Liriodendron; species Liriodendron chinense. Next base: position 22,501 of record PVNU02001399.1, on the reverse strand, counting down.
AAGTGTCCAGTAGTTAACGCAGAACTTGGAGAAGGTGGGTCGTCCACTGGTTGGACAGTGGTGATGTCAATGGGGCCCACAATGGATGAATGACCACTGATCTGGAGTGATGGGCTGCTGGTTGATGTAGACATGTGGTCACAATGATCTGACGTCGACGTTGAAGGTGTCCACCTGCTGATCTGGGCTGTTGATTGAAGATGGCCCACCTGTGCTCGTGGACAATGAGGTGGTGGATGGTGCTAATCTTATCCATTTTCTAGTTTAAGATGGACGGTGATGATGGAGATCATTTCCATTACTGATGCGGGCAGGCTGAGATGCCGGATTTAATGGCCTTTCCTTTGTCTGTTTGAGATGAGGAGTGGCTGTAATGGTTGAGCTATGCTCGCTTAATCGGAGAGGATAGTGGGTGCCTGAACGGAGTAGAACTCTGATCTGGTTTTGAAGAGTCACTGCAGAGAAAAACTGCCGAATTTGGGGCTGTTGATGCGAGCGGGCGCTGCTTCGCTGGAGGCCTAGGGCGGTAACAGATCTATCAGATCTGGTCGATACCAAAAAGGAGCTTGGATGGTGAAGATGAGGGTGATCTCCATTGTTTCTTGTGTTGCAAACGTGGGATGATGAATGGGCGTCTAGCCGCTGGTCCTAACGGTGGGAGTAATGCTAGATACTAGTGTGATGATGGATGGAGACGTCCTTCATGTTCGCACGTGTGGGCTGGATGGAGGATCCCAACTGATTGTTGGTTAACATGGTCCTTTTAATGGCCAGGTTGAGATGGTGATGATCATCTATCATAGTTGCTGGAGGTGTGGACACCATCCCAACATGGATGGTTAGAATTGTTGAATGCATGACCAGATGAACGTCCTCTGCTGGACGTTGGAAATGAGGCCCAGTTGATCAAGTGGTGATGATTGAAGATGGCCCACCTGTTGAGTGGCGCTGATGGGGTCCACCTTGATGGCCGACATGCTGAACGATGGGAAAGGATGGTCGGTGTTGAAGAATGGCCAGCCTTCCAAGATGTTGTGGATGGCTAATGGATGACGTGAGATGGAACTGTGGTTCCACCATGAGCTTGATTGAAAATGGCGGAAGCTCCCCTTTGCTGATGGACGGCTGGAGAAGATCCAGCCCTTGAGCTTTGCTGGGGCGTGTGAAGCTTGAAGGAGGGAGTTTCCTTCCTTGGCACGTGTAGAGGTTGGAGAGATCCACCTTTGCTGGACTCGTGCCAGGCATGATAAAGCTGCCCACGTGCAGATGGAATCTCCATCTCTGGCTCGTGGATGATAGCTAAATGCGGTATTCCTTGGACGGTTGGAATGTTTGCACATGATGTTGGCCATTGATGAAGTGAAGAACGATTGAATGACGAAGAAAAGATCAAGTGAACGATCTAGTCGTTCTCACAGACGACGCCAATCTGTTAACGCCAAAAATTGGCTAACAGATGTTGGTCAGGGACCAACTTTGATTCTTCTTCGTCTGACCTCCAATTGGAAATAAATGGTGTAAATTGGGGAACCTGCAATCAACAAGAAAGGTTAGGACCAGGCTTATGGCCCTCCGATGGCAAAGTTAGTACGGGTACTGAAAGGAAAGGTTGTTGGAGGTTTAATGGCGGTGGATTGTATACCTGGAGAGAGTGCGGAGGCCTCTTTATAGATAATTATTGGAGAGATTTAAGTGGATCCCAAATTTGTTAGGATAATCCATATCTTATCTGAATCAGTGGGATAAGTCTTTATCTTATCTAGATCAGTGGGATAAGCCTCATCCTTATCAAGAGAGATAAACCAAGGCGGATGAGGCCAGGTATCTTGCCAAGCTGAGGGCTAAATGTTGAGCCGAAGTGGCCTAGGTTGAGAGGGCGGAATGCTGAGCCCGAGTGGGCCGAGGCCGAGAAGGCCGAATGCCGAGCTTGAGTGGGCCAAGGCCTGAGAAGGCCAAATGTCGAGCCCGAGTGGGTTGAGGCCGAGAAGGCCGAATGCCGAGCCCAGGCCTGAGAAGGCCGTATGTCGAGCCCGAGTGGGCCGAGGCCTGAAAAGGCTGTATGCTGACTTAGCTTCCTCTCCTAAATAATCGGTCCATAACCATACTTGATATAGAAGATAAACTTCAGTGAAAAGCTTTCCATATTTTGAACTCAGCCTAAATTTACCCGTAACAATATATATATATATATATATATATATATATATATATATATATATGGTGAAGGTTCTGTATACAAATTTCTTTTGTTGGATATGTCAAATTATCGGGCAAAAGAACATGCAGTCCTAAACATACCATGAACGTTACCTAGGAGCAAAAACCGAACCCACTCTTAAGTGGGTCATGCATGGAAACTAAGTTGGACCATTGCTTGTAAATTGACTTCAACAATGTAGCTGACCGTTGTATGAATATAAATGCAAATATCAATGAAAAGTCCATCAAGCTCCCAACGTGGTCTGATATTTTTACATGATATCAGAGTAATATTGTTCAGCTTATCCAATATTGATTCACAACGTTCAGATTGACCGTTGGACCTGTCTATCCTCTCCAGCAGCGTCTACTAGCGCTTTCAACAAGTTGGCTCCGGGCTAGGTTAAGGTCTATCCAAGCTAGGCCTGCCAGTAGTAGCTTGGATCGACCCAGGATGTTCATACCCGGGTTAAGCCCAAGCCCAAGCCCGACTCTATGGGCCATGCATTAGCCCATTCGTGACCCCTGCTCAGGCCCAAAACTCACTGTTCTGTGAACGGCATGCAGAGTAGACTCCCATGTTTGTTTGGTACAATTTATAAAACAGCTAAGACTCTTCAACTATACACTCGGTATAGTTTTATCGCAATCTGGACTGTCCAAACCACTGACGCAACAGTGGATGACCATCACCCGAGAATATAAAGATAATATTGACTATCTAATTTTTCTCCTTGGATTCGGACCGTTCACTATTTTCTTTCAACCAACTATTAATAGCCGTTAATTGGATGGTCAGGGATAGTTGACCGGTGAGATTCTAGACCTATGCTCCCTTCATAATGGGACCCATAATTTTATTGGTTTGAATAACTGTATATTCGTGCCATACGTCAGAAGCATGAGTCACTACCAGTTTTTAAATGGTGCAAAACTAACATGAGCTTTTTTCTTTTCCATAAATCACGGAGGCCCCAACGGGAGGAAGTTTTTTTGTTTTTTTTGCCAGTCATGCAACCCACCCACCAGTCAATTGCGCGACACACCCACCCAATCGGTGATGCAACGCACCAACGAGGCAAAGCTCCCAACCCACAACAGGAGTAAGTTTCTGCTAGGTGGGGCCACCGTAAAGTTTGTTGGGAATACACTCCGTCCATCCATTTTGAGAGCTCATGTTAGGACAAGCATAAAAAAACGAAGGAGATCCAAAACTCAAGTGGGCCACACGACAATAAACAGTGAAATAATAGGGAATGAATGTCCACCGTTGAAACATTCTTGGAGCCAAATAAGTTTTAGATAAGGCTAACTTTTTTTCGTATTTTCAGTTCATTCAGGTGGGAATGACCTTATGAACGGTTTAGATGAAATATAAACATCATGATGGACCCTGGGAAGGTTTCAATAGTAGGCATTTCTCTCACTACTTTTCCGATGGTGTGGCCCACTTGAGTGTTGGATCTGCCTCATTTTTAGGCTCATGTCCTAACGTGATATGAAAAAAACGGATGGACGGGGTAGATTTCTCATAAACATCATTCTGGATTTTCATCATGGTGGGTCACACTCACACTGGTTAGATGATGATGGGCGCCCCCCTCCCATGAATCGGGCTCGGGCGCGAATTAGGTGTTACCCCGGGAACAGCTTAGTGGGTGTTACCCCTACGGTATGGCTCACATGGATGATATTTTGTATATCCACTCCGTCCATCCGTTTCTACAGCCCATTTTAGGATAAGGTTCCAAAACTCATGCAGCTCCAAATCTCAAGTGGACCATACCACTAGAAACAGTGTGATTGAGTGCCTCACCATTAAAAATTCCAAAGAGCCCATTGTAAGATTTTGGTAATGTTTATTTTCAATCCAAGCTCTTGATAGTGTCAATAAGGTCTTGATGAAGGGAAAGTATAAATATTAGACTGATCCAAAGCTTTTGTGGCCCGCAAAAAGTTTTTAATGATTTTTCATCACTCTGTCTAGTGGTATAGTCCACCTGAAATTTGGATCTTCTTAGAGTTTTGGATCGAATCCTAAAATGATATGAAAAAACAGATAGACGGCGTAGATATATAAAAAATATATCAAGATGGGCCCCACACGGTTAGGGTAACACCCACTAAGCTGTTCCCGGGGTAACACCTAATTCGCGCCCATCGGGCTCACCTGATGAAAAGCTCAGATCTCAAACACATCTCGATATATTACAATATGATACTTTGGAGTTTACTATTAGCCTTTGAATTTATGTAGTCTTCCAATCATCCGAGCCGTTTACACGATGAGTCTCACCTTATATGATGACAAATAAGAAATAAAATCTTTAATATTGAATTATTTAAATTTTTTGAAATTCGTTGCTTTTGATCTATGAAAATGGACGGTCAACATACTCTTTGTATAATCTCATCAAAGGATTAGAATATTCAATCTGATAAACTTTTCAAGCCTCCCCATCCAAAAGAAGGCCTACCATATGAAGGGTTTGGGTTTGAAAAAGAATCCAATTCCAATGAATAAAGACCCCACGCGTCATCCTCTATTACATAATACTACTTCCGCACGTAACATTTGTGTGCATGTCATTTCTCAGGCCAAACCCCACAGGGGATCTGAGCTCATTGACCGGGCTGGCCAGTTGGACTTCTCGGCTAGACCAGGCCCGAGCCCGATATGATGATTATGTACGGACGCAGATTCCCCTTCGCAGGAAGCTCTTGCACTGGGAACGTAGGTGGGGCCCACCGTGAGAAATCCACCCCCGTCCATCCGTTTTGTGAACTCATTTTAGAACGTGTGACAAAAAATGAGATGGATCCAAGACTCAACTGGGCCGAAAACGTGAAGATTGAACATCCACGGTTGAAATATTTGTGAGGCCTCTACAGAAATTTTGATTCAAGCTAATATTTCTGTTTTCAGTTCATCCTAGTAGGAATGACATTATGAACTGTATGGATGGCATATAAACATCACTGTCGACCTCAGGGAGGTTTCAACGGTAGAAATTTCCCTACCCACCTTTTGGTTTAGTGCGGTCCACTTGAGGCTTGGATCCGGATCGTTTTTATTCGCAAGTCCTAAATTGAACTAAAAAAACCGACGGACGGCGTGGATTTCTCACAAACATCATGGTGGGCGCCACCTAGATTTCCAAGAAGAACTTCCTTTAGCAGGAAATCCGCTTCCATTATGTACCCCATCATGATGATATGAGACAACAAAAGTGCCTTTGATGTTTTGCAAAATGGGCCTGGGCCAGGGTAGCAGGCTCTCAAATAAAGCCTGTGTGGACTCTGGCTTTTAAACGGGCTTAAATTTTAGGCCCGAGCCCAGCCCTCTGGCCCAGTATTCCAGCCAAGCCTGGCGAGAAAAGGCCTGGCCAGAAGGTATGAAATCTCTGCAACAGCTGTTGTAGGTAGCTCGTGCAACACATGATGGAAAAACGATCTGGAATTGGATCTGTTTCATTTTTCGGATAATGTCATAAGTGATGATCTGTGAAAACAGATGGACGGCGTGGATATATAATACATACATCAAGGTGGGCCCCACAGTAAGGGCCGCACCGTCTTGGGTGTGGCCGGGGTCTCACCTAATCTGCTCTCGGCAAGAGTAGAAAATGTAATGAGTTAGAATGTTGGGAGTCAATACCTATAATTCGACCTAAGGTACGTGCAGTCGGGCATACCGCCATCCAATCAAGTGGGCCCCACTTGATTTGACCTTTTGGGTTTGCGCCTCAGGTCGACATGCTCCTTTGCGCCGAAACTTTGTTATGGGGTCGGATATGGGAGACGTGAGATCTTGTTGCCTAATATTGCTATTATGCTGGTCTGGTAGTCCACGGACTACTGAAGTGAATTCGTAATTCGCTGGTTGAGCCATGCGCAGGAATGATCTGAACCGTTCAAGGGATAGATACAGCATGACTGAGCCTTGAAAAAGCATCAATTTTTACAGTCAACCCTAACCCATTGGAAAATAAGATCAAAGAATGGCCGTTTGTTTACTTTAGATTCCACCACTTTTTTTTAATGGTTATAATCATTTTTAGAGAATAAGAGGGTCGATCCATGGTGGGCCTACTTCCTTAAGTCATCCACATTGCCTAACAGGCAGACTATGATGTCACATTGTAGTCCTAGATCTGAGATATTCGTTAGGTGTGGCGCACCATGTAGCACAAAATAGTGCTGGCCCACTTTTCAGGTAGGATAGACGTGCACATCGTATGAATGTGTTGGTCAATTTCTCTTAGCCGTCCCTTCTTCGTGTGGTCCAACTAATGAGTGGCCGAACCCTTTTCCGAAGCGGATTGGGTGGTGAAAAAGCTTTGTGTGCCCCACCATAATGTATGTGTTTTATCCAGGCCGTCCATCCATTTTGCTAGCTCATTTTAGGGAACGAGCACAAAAATGAGGAAGATCCAATGCCTAAGTCGACCACTCCACAGTGAAACAGCAGGGATTAAAAGCCCACGTTGAAAACTTCTTGGGGACCACAGAAGTTTTGGATCAAGTTGATATTTATGTTTTCCCTTCGTCAACCGGTTGGATGGCAAATAATCACTGCAGTGGGACGCCAATAAGTTTTCAACGGTAGGCTTTCAATCCCTAATGTTTCCTGTAGTGTGCTTCATTTTTGGGCTTATGCCCTAAAATGAGCTGGCAACATTGATGGACAGCGTGGATAAAACACATGATGAACACCATGGAGTGGCCCACAGCTTTTCCACCACCCAATCCGAGTCCGTTTCTTAGACCACTAAACCTACAGTAGGACCTACCTGATGAGTGGCTTGGAACTCGCTCACATATTTCTGTTTCATACATGTGTGTTGAGTGCAAAAAGAAAATGCTTATGATTCCTCATTCCTTAGTAGTGAGGACCCATTCACCGTGAGTGCAACCTCCCTGTCAGCCATCCAGACCATCCATTTGATGGCACCGAATCGATGGTTAGGATCATCTGCGGTGGGCGCGGATTAAGTGAGTTCGGGGTAACAGCTTAGTACATAGGTGAGTCCCTGACTATTGGGCCCACCTTGATGTATATGTTGCATATCAAATCCGTCCACCGGGTTTTCCAGCTCATTTTATGGCATGGTCCCAAGAATGAATTAGATCCAAATCTCAAATGGACAGCACCGCAGTAAATAGTGCTCATTGAATGCCAACCATTAAAACATTCCTGGGCCTACCGTACTGTTTATTTTCCATCCAACTTCTTGATAAGGTCACATGGACATGGATGAAGGGAAAACACAAATATCAACTTGGTTGAAAACTTTTATGGCCCAACAAGAAGTTTTTAATGGTCAATGACCAGTATTTCTTGTGGTGTGGTCCACTTGAAATTTTGATCTGCATTATATTTGGGACCATGTCCTAACATAAATTGGAAAAACTGGGAGACGGACTGGACGTACAACACATACATCAAGGTTACCACCATGGTCCGACACTCATCCATTAACCACGGATTAGAGCTCGCTAGATTAGCTCACTCGACTGGGATCGGAACAACTTGGTTCAACTTGATTCGAATGCTGACTCCTAATCAAGCCAAGCCTTTTTTCCATGTTTGAACTGAGTTTCGAGCCTAGCTAGATTTGGTTTTGCTCAAAACTTAACTCAATTATATTGACTTAGTTGGAATTCGATTCAACTAGCTGCAAATGTATGTTGGTTAGTCTTACATTACATCGGAAGAGAGCAAAGAAATAAGAAGTCAAACTCTATATAAAAGCAGTATGGGGGCTGTTAATGGGCTTCGGGTTATCTTTAGTCCCAGATTTTAAACACTTTTATGCTGGGCTTTTGAACTGGGCCTACTTAAAATATTTTTTTTCCGGGCTCAAACTCAGCTGTAACTTGACTCGAAAGCTCGGTCGTGCTGGCTCGTGTACGGCTCTACCCTGGACTCACCTAATCCGCACTCATCTGCAGAGTGGTTTTCGGCACATGCCCGTCAATGGTGGGGCCCAGCAATCAGACGGTCTGGGTTGTCATAAATTTACATCAAGTAATTTTTTAACCGAAGGACCGTTTGACAGGTACAACGACAATGTCAAGGACGTTGATCAGTGTGACAGAGGCAGTCTGCTGCTGCTGACGTGTTAGGGCTCCATATCTTCAACTCCCGATGATACGTTAGGTGGCTCATCACACCCACCAAAGGCCACAGATACGAACCCCTCCCACACGTGCTCAAATAAATCATTTGGAAGTCCCCATTCAAGATTCTCTCAGCCGACACACGTGTGGAGCCCTATCCATCCCCACTCTAACCTGCACACGTGTTGAGATCCGGGCTTTCCATCAAATGGGCCACACTGTGTATCCAGCCGAGGAGGGAGGAAACGGTCTGATTTTTAGGCAATAATATCTGTACAATGGGGTCCACCTGAGATCTGGGATCTCGCAGCCATAATGGCACGTATCTCCATACGTGTGTTAGCTCATCAAACATCTGGCATGCGGTCCGGACCAAACCAAACTCTATTATATGTGGGGCTAAAGTTAGGCAAATCTCTTCGCCCGACAGTTTAGGCAGCCAAAGATCAACCACCTTCTTACGACGGACACAGATTACAGATTGCATACTGACACTGCCGGTACCCACGTCGTTTTTGGACGGTGCTCCGTGGGCCCACAATGATGAATGTATTTTAGCCACGCCGTCCATTCATTTTATATTATTATTTTAAGGCATAATTCTAAAAAATGAGCCAGGTCAAAATCCCGAGTTGACCATACCACGGGAAAACATACCCATCTTTGAAAACTTCCAACGACCCGCTATAATGCTTATTTGCCATCCAACAACCTGCTGATTAGGTCACACAGACATGAGCAGTCAATCACCATAACTATTTCCTGTAGCGTGGTCTACCTCAGATTTTCATCTTCCTCATTTGTTTTTAGCTCCTGCGGTAAAATGAGCTAAAAAAAAAAAGGACAGTGAGCCTAGATAAAGGGCGCCAATTAGGTGTTACCTTGGAAATAGCTTAATGGGTGTTACCCTAACCTTGTGGGGCTCTTTTTTATGTATTTTTTATATATCAAAGTCGTCCATCTGTTTCTCCATATCATTTTAGGATGTGATCTAAAACCCTAAGAAGATCCAAATCTCAAGTGAACCATTCAACTAGAAACAGTGATGAATAACCATTAAAAATGTTTTGTGGGCCACAAAATTTTTGGATCAATCTGATATTTGACTTTTCCCTTTATCAAGACCTTATTGACATTATTAAGAGCTTGGATTGAAAATAAACATTACCAAATCCTTGCGATGGGCTCTTTGAAATTTTTTAATGGTGGTGCACTCAATCACACTGTTTCTGATGGCACGGTCCACTTGATATTTCGATTTGCATAATTTTTGGAACCTCATTCGAAAATGGTATGTAGAAAAGACCGGCGTGGATACACAAAATATCATCCATGTCGGCCATACGGTGGGATAACACCTACTAAGTTGTTCCCGGGGTAACACCTAATTCGAGCCCCTGGATAAAACCAAAACGGAAACGGATTGGCTAGTGACCCTGCCACTAGTGGTCAGTGCTCTGTGGGCCCCACCATGATGTGTGTGCTTCATCCATGCCATCCATCCATTTTTTTCCAGATCATTTAATACTATGATCACAAAAATGAGGTAGATCCAAATCTCAAGTGGACAACAAAGTGTTGATTGAACGCCCACCATTAAAAACTTACTGGGGGCTGTAAACGTTTTGGATCAAGCTGATATTTAATTTTTCCCCTCATCCATGTCTGTATGACCTAATTAACAAGCTGGATTTCAAATAAACATTATAATGGGCCCTGGGAGGTTTTTAATGGTGGATGTTCGATCACTACTGTTTTCCCATGTTGTGCTCCACTTAAGATTTATATGTATCTCATTTTTAGCATAAACCCTTAAGATGATCTTTAAAAATGGATGGACCAACCACATTCATCATGGTGAGGCCACAGAGCACCAACCACTAGTCTGGAGGCTAGTGTCAGCGTCACTAGCCAAACCGTGTCACATAATCATGTCAAGCCGCCCGCCTTAAAAGGGGAGTGGATTAGGTACTACCCGAGCTGGTCCCAGAGTTCAGGACAGGCTAGTATGTGGCGTGTGGGCATTGGGGAGTGGAGGCGTGACATGACCGTGTCAGGCTTGCTGATGTGGCAGGTCACATCTGACAACGTGCCCTACACTAATACAAATGTGACACGTATGTGCCACATGGGGCCTGAGGACAGGGTCCTTTAAGTACTTAAGGGGGAGCGGATTCGGTCCAGGTCATCGTAACATGGAGTTCAGTAAGGTTATGACTGTGGGGCCCACCTTGATGTAAGTGATTTTATATTTATGTTGTACATCTGTTTTTCCAGCTCATTTTATGGATAATGGAATAAAAAATGAAGTAGGTCCAAATCTTAAGGGCCTGTTTGATTTTTCCCCTCAACTGTAATTACCGTGTAAATGGGTAATGATTATTTACCTAGGTAATAACTGCATCATTCCCCATGAAGACTGTGACGTTACTTTCCTAACGCTAAAATCGAGAAATTTGTACAATAAATGTGGGGCCCACTGTGATGTATGTGGCTTATCCACACCGCCCATTCGTTATGCCAGTTGAATTTAGGACGTGGACCAAAAAACGAGGTAGATCTAAAGCTCAAGTGGACCACACCAAAAGAAACAGTGGGAATCAAGCGCGTGCCATTAAAAACTTCTTGGGGGCCCTAAAAGATTTGGATTAAGCTGAAATTTATGTTTTCCCTTTATCCATGTCTGTGTGACCATATGAACCGGTTAGATGATGAATAAACCTCAATGAGGGCCCAATGAAAGAAATTACTTTCAACAGTGGACGAAGTAAGACCACTGTTTCCTTTTGTACAGGCCATTTGAGTGTTAGATTTGCCTCATTTTTTTTGCTCATGCCCCAAAATGTGCTAATAAAACATATGAACGGCGCTGATATATCATATACATTATGGTGGGGCCCACAGGTTTGAGTCAACACTTTTGGACCGATTTTTGAGGTGGAATTACTCACCCATTTCCAAACAAGGTGTTTCACCACATAGTTACCATTTACCACATATTTACGTGTATTATGGAAAATCAAACAGGCCCTAAAGGGGACCACACCACAGGAAACAATAGTGATTGATAATTTGAAACTTCTTATTGGCCACAAAAGTTTTGGATCAAGACAATGTTTGTGTTTTCCCTGTGTTACCTCATTGACAAGTTGGATGGAAAATAAGCATCACAGTGGACCTTAGGAAGATTTTAATGGTGGGAATTCAATCACCACTGTTTACTATGGTATGGTCCACCTGTGATTTAGATCTTCTTCATTTTTGGAAAAAAAAAAAATTCCTAAAATGATACGGAAAAATTGATGAACGGAGTGGATATAGAACACATACAATAAGGTGGATCCCATGGTCCCTTCCTGACCTAACTCAATGTTACCTCGACATGATAAAATCCTTTCCCCTTACAACGATCCCCGCTCTTGCTAGGGGATGATAGGTAAAAAGCATGTAATTCTCGTTACTATTGCTCACTATTTTCGGCCTCACGTGTTAGACAAGTGTGGGCATGACAAAACCGACTGTGCGGCTCGATTCCAACTGAACAACTCTGACCCCAAGCGCCAAGATAGGCAAATACGTCAAAATTGATCGTATCTGACCAAAATCCGTGAAGATCGGCCGCCTATTCAACCACTCGTAATACATTCCTGATAGCGATTATGCGATTGTCAGAGGGTAGAGTTTGTCCTCTGAAAATGGGTCACACATTTGTCTTCCGTAAGAAAAGACTTTCAAAATGCAAAAGTAAACAAAAATGGAATACTTACAGTCGACTGCATGGGAAACAGCTGCAAAACACTTTTTTGAATGAAGAACTTGTTTGTACTTGAATTGAAATAAAATCCATCGTGTGAGAATAGATTCTGATTACAACTAAAGATTACATCTATTCTTAATTACAAGGATAAATTATGGATTACATTAGGAAATGTAAAGTATCGATTATTCTATGGAATGTAAAAGCACTAGTTACACTAAGGAATGTAAACAACAGATTTATATTAAGGAATATAGAGTAACTTGAAAGATAGACTTTGATTTGATTTGGTTTGGTTTTGTTGGTTTGAGGCCCCTTCTTCTTTTGAACTCCCTTGCTATTTATAGATTTGAACCAACCATCTAGATGCTTCCCATGTTTGTTGTTACTGTAACCGTTTCAACACTACTTTCCTTTTAGAATTTATTTTCTTTCCCTGCTTAACACCTGTCCTATAACCTCTTGCAAACTAAGTTCTATTAGCCTTCCAGAGACCTCTCTCTTTTATCTGCTTTATACCTACCCTGTAACTACTTGCATAGATCACTTGGTCACTCTCCCTCCGGAAGACGTGTCCGCTCATAGTTTGCTCAGCCGCACCTTCTTGGCTGCAAACCACAATTGGCCACTGCCCTTTAGCTTGTGCAATGACACACGTCCTCCTTTGATCGGTTCTTCTGGGGTCGGTTGTAAATATGTCCCAAAATTGCCATCTATGTCACTTCGCCTTTGGATAAAAGGTGCATGCGACGTTTATTGTGTTTCTGAATTCTGTCCCTAAGTATTTATGACTGCATTTGGTCGGTCGTGTTTTTAGTCATAATTTGGTTATCTGTCACAAGATTGATCCCGTCTGTTGGAGACTGCATGGGGTTGTTTCTATTGCCCTTGTTATATCAAGCATCTCTTCAATCAACAAGTGGTCACCCGAAAAAACTCGTCGCTAAAGCATTTGGTCGGGTTTTTGAAGTTTTTAGTGTTTCCCTACCCTTTTGCACGTTGGCTCACTGTTCGGTGTAATAAATATAATTACTTGACCAGACAAAAATATCAAATTCAGTCACCTTGGTCGAAATCGGCCGTCTCGGTTGAACTCGACCATCTTGGTAAAAAAAAATATCAAAGTCACCTACTTTGGTTGGAACAACCATTTTGGTTGAAAAACATCAAATTCATCCATCATATTCAAAATCGACCGTCTTGATCGGAAAACATTGAAGTTGGCCGTCTTGCTCGAAACCGACCATCTTAGTCGAAAAACATTGAAGTTGGCCGTCTTGGTTGAAATCGTTTAGGCACTATTACCCTCGTAGAGATTTATTTCCTTTCCCTGCTTCACACGTCTTGTAACCTCTTACAAGCTTTAAGTTCTACTAGCCTTCCAAAGACTTCTCTCTTCTCTCTGCTTCTTGACACCTTCCCTGTAATTGCTTACATGCATCACTCGGTCGCTCTCTCTTCGGATGACGTGTCTACTCGCAGTCTACTCAACCACACCTTTCTACCTACAAACCATGATCACTCGCTGCCATTTAGCGTGTGCAATGACACACATTCTCCTCTGAGCAGTTCTTCCTGGATCGGTCAGAAATAAGAGCTAACAAGTACTAAAGTGAGATCGTGGTCTCCCAAGTGGGCCACGCGGATCAATGTAGAGTCCACCTCAGGAGGTATTAAACAACATGGGGTGTGTGTGAACTAACCCAAAAAAATAAAAAAAATAAATAAAGGGTATTACACACCATGGTAGGCAGCAAACAGTCCTTTTTTGTAAGATCTTATGATTTCATCTATCTATATATGTATACAATGGTTAGAATCATCTAGGGACATTTATTAATACTTCAGACCTGGCATATCCATGGTGAAACCTACCTCTTGAAAGGTTCTGATCATCAATATGCATCACCTAACTACTGGACTGTGAATTCACTTTAAGATTGGGCAGACTACCCTCTAGTCATTTAACAAGAATTGGCAGAGCCCAGACATGCTAGGTCCTTGGGACTCTGGACCACACAACAGGAAACAGTGGTGATTGAACTTCCACTGTTACTCTGTAATGCTTATTTGCCATCCAACCTTTTTATTAGATCACACGTGTTCAATCACCACCTTTCCTATGATTAGATTTGGATCCGCCTCAATTTTCAGACTCATATCTAAGTGGAGTTAGCTGGCAAAATGGGGCGCAAATTAGGTACTACCCCAACCTGTGCAGAGTTTGGGAACAGCTAGTACGTGGTACATTCTTAGTGGTGGAGAGCACACGTGACAGGCTTGTGTCATGTTTGCTAGCATAGTAGGTAGGGCTGTCAATGGCACGGATCTTGATCCGTATCCGATCCGATTTAATCGGATTTGGATCAATAATCGGATAATCGGGTCAGATACGGATATCCAAAGATGATCCGTTTAATATTCGGGTCGGATTCGGATCAACCTTGATCCGGCCCGTTAACGACCCGATCCGATAAAATAAATAAATAAATAAAATAAAATAAAATAAAAATAGATGAGTATCTCTCTTTCTCTCTCTCTCTCTCTCTCTCCGATATCCGGTCAGATATCGGGTCGGATCATAATCGGATCGGAAACGGATTTCGAAAATTTTAAACGGGTCGAGTTCAGATCATATACTTGTGATCCGAATTGGATTCGGGTCGGATATATTCTTAATTGGGTCGGATACGGATCATCACTGATCCAGCCCGCATCCGACCCGTTGACAGCCCTAATAGTAGGTCTCTTCTGACAATACTGACGTGACATATACATGCCACATCAAGCCTGTCCTGGGCTCTGCACTCAAGTAGTACATAATCCACGTCCAGCAAAATGGATGGCCCACAAGGGGGCCGGGTTGGCAGATTATAGTGCCAACCATGTAAACTGCGGTGCCTACCTGATTGATAACTTGGATGGCCCACAAGGGGGCCGGGTTGGCAGCTTATGGCCGCATGTGGACGTTGGGCTAACTTAGCAAGCCCTATATTGCTACTAGCACGCCCTTGACCCTCTCATTCCCTAAAAAATGATCAGATGCAGCGGCTGCAACGTAAGTTATGATACAGCCATTTCCTCAGGTCAACATATCAAATGGGTAGATTATCCAATCCGTTCAAAAGATGGGGTGTGACATGATTACCATCTATAATGGAAATCAGGTCCATCCATTCATTGGATGGACCAAAAAAGTACACTAAGTCATACCATTGGCTGTCCATTGATTTTGATGTTTCATCTTGATTGATGAGTGGACCCGTATTATTTTCATATCACGTAATCATCATGGACTGGCCCACCTTTTTCAAGGATTGGATAATCTAAGAAAGTTCCATGCTGGCAGGTAAGAAATGAGTGTATAATTACTTACGATACAGACGCTGTATGTGATCATTTCTCCTCTCCTCTCCTCTCGTCTCTGTATGGCTAGAATTAGGATAGGGAGATCTGTATTAGGGGATAAGAGAGAATAACGATGCAATGGCTAAGTGCACGCAAAACTTCTCATGCACGTACTTGTATTTGTACTAGTTGGCATTCAAATTAGCTATCTGAACCGTCCATTAGGTCCAGTCCCTCTCATCTCGCTACTTTGAAAAAAAGAGCTCAGTAATCAAATGGTTCTAAACATCGGCGAACGGGCCTATCTTCTACGAAGAATCTTCTACAACCATTTTGTATGCCATTAATTGCACGGTTTGGATTATCTGATCAGTATGAATTTTTCCTTGCAGCCTATTAAGAATGCAATGGACCTAATGGACGGTCCAGATAGGTGATGTGGATCCCACTGATTCCAAATGAAACTATGGGCATGAAAAGGTTCTCATGATCTAAGAAAAACAGTAGTGACATCTTTGAGTCAATAATGCAATTTCAGTCTTTGTTGAACAACATCAACGTAGGAAATGACGTGATAAAGACATCCTTGCCGCACTAACACAGAGAATTCCTTCCACCTCACAAATGGCAAAAGGAATTGTTGATCGGAACCATCCACTCTGTGAGATCTGCTGTAAAAGGTGCAACGGTCAAAATCATAGCCATTCCACTGATCCAAACCACCACTTTCTCTTGCTTTCCCTCAATCAGTATCAACCTTTAAGCATCTCTACATCTCATCGTCCATCTGAAGAGAACCTATCAGATGCCTAGGATCATCTACTTAACGTGGCTTTATACTAGCGGGCCATCGGCCACAGGGTCTACAAAGTGTACGGTCTTGATCCACCATATATACACTTCCACGTGCAGTCCATTGATATCTTTCTTTGTATCATGTCGTTTTCCACAGCCATTACCTGGGTTAGCTAAGATGGGGTGGGCCCCTTGGCCACTATTTTTGCTCTTAAAGAGTTAGAATCGTCCACTTTCAAGACAATGAAGTTGCATTTGATAGTACCACCAGGAAATATATCTGGCACCTTCTCTTACAAAATAAAAAATACTTTAATTTTGAAAAAAGAAGCTACTGTACCAAACGCACCCTTGGGCAAGCAATGAATTTCAAGTTGAGAAAGGCGTCAGTGCTCTAGCAAAGTGTGATGGATGACATGCAGGCACTTAAAGTTAGAAATTGTGTACAACTGCAACCTGTGCCATGTGCCATATGCCAATACCCTTTTTTTTTTTTTTTTTTGTGGGTTAGCTCCCACACCCTATTGTTAGTACACCCACCCACCCCTATTAGTCACATCACAATGTATGCCGATACCTATGTGTACATACATCGCATGTTTCATGTGCCGTCATGCATGTTTAAAAGATTAGCATGTGTTACCATGCATATCTATAAATATGACTTATGTCCACGTGTACCAACACGCTTAATATGTATAAGAGCCAAATATGCTTATCTAAATAATACATTTAATAAAGAACAAAAAAAAAAAAAAATACAATCAAATAGCTCGTTCACATAAGCCCATTCAAACACCCTTGCTTGAGCAAATATATTCAAAAAGTCTTGTTTGAACATAACTCCGAGGATAACCAAATGATCCCTAAGGAAATCATTTTCCTTTTCTATTGCCTGATCGGATTATTTGGAAAAGAAAAGAAATTAGATGACTTTTTCTATGATGAGATGCATCACTCACTTTGGATAATAGATGAAACACTAAACTTCAACAGATAAAACACTAAACTTTGCAGTTATAAACAAAATTATTATAGTCAAATTCTTACACACAAAATATAATGTGACTTTTATAAGAAAGTCATTTGAATTCTGCTTGCTATCTAAACAATACTCCCACGAGTGGAATCTATAGTAATCCAAAGTCATGAAAAATATTGAGAAATCATCAATGAATAATCATTAATTATATTTTTTTTTCCCTTTCCCATCCAGCCTTAATTTCTATCTATTTCCTGGTACTCAAACATGCTAAAATGACTTGCTTTACAGTAATATGGCTTTTAGTGAGAAAATGGTGGCTTTTTGTTAGGATCACGAGTCGATGAAAGGCTTCACATATGAGTGGACCAAATATGGGTAAAAAAATCTAAGTCATTTATTTAGTAGTGCACATTGTGACCTTCTCATTGACCATGGCAAGCTTTATATGAGAAGGATGGGTGGTTAGAACAAAAAATCCAGCCAGCCAAATTCCAAAGAAAGGTGTATCTAGCTCACTTGATGAATACATTGGATCTTGATATGTCTGGTGTAAGCATGGAAATCCAGCACGCTGACAATACACAACTTGTAATACCATACCATCTTTTGGCAAGAACATCCTGGTAAAAAAAAAAATGATAGGCCCCACTATGAAGATCACCCCTTGTTGAAAATAAAGCTAACCATATGAGAAAGTGGGCCGAACCTTTTTGTCAATTCAAACCATTGATTGCTCATTAATTACTACGGTGCAGCTTACCTAATGAGTAAATAGTCCTGACTTTTGTTTCAGGTGATCTTCATCATGGGCCTTACCATTTTCATTGCACTAATGTCCCACTTGGCATGAAAGATGGTATTGTATGCAAGTTTTTCATTTTCTTTTCCTAACGAAGCTAAAAAATGCAATGTAGGCATATCAATATGGATTTAGATGTCGGAGGACAGAATGCTAACGTTGAACCATTCAACCCAAATGATATTCAAAACTAGCCTCACAAGATTGTGGACCCGCTTGACTTGTTTGAACGTGCCATTCATAGCCGCCATTGGATAGACCTCCATCTATATATATATATATATATATATATATATATATATATATATAATGACACATTGTTTTCTTTGAGTTTCACTATGCAAAGACCCTTCTCTTCCTCCCACACGCACGCATCAAGATGTGTGCTTTTGTGTCATAGGGATAATTTGGTGCTCTGGTAGCGTGTGATAGTCCATGCACAAGAACTTGAATTTGTACGCCTGGAAATTATGCCACTCCAATTAAACTGTCCAATGCCTTCAGCCTCGCAGTAGATAAGTCACACTAAAAATCAAATGGAATAAATGATCCTAACCTTGGATTAATATTGATGGATATTTGTACTTTGAATTCAACTATATAACTATTTACTATTTTTCATTTTGACCATCGTTAGATGTCCACTAGTTGGAAAGTTAGATCATTAATTCATAGCCCATCTAAAAATATATGCCACGTTTAGGCTTTTTGAGACATGAGTATGAACCCTCACACCCTATACCAGAGCATAAATGGAGCAACTTCAGGAAAGACCTATAAGGCACCAAAACTTTTTATTTTGTTTTGTTTGTTTGGAAAGTGATATACCCAAACTTTAATAGACGGTGCACGCTCATGTCTCAGCTCCTATGACGTTTCCACATCACATCACAAAAGGGTGTCCATGCCTGATGTATGCTAACTTAGCATTCTGCCCCATCTTTCATGACAACGTGTCATCTTTACAAAAATCCAATCCATCTTAAATGGTGTATATCCCACCATGAAAATCTCCAGACAAAAAAAAAGAAGAAAAGACCAGGCTGATGTAGCCATTAATTACACAGGCCACATCATCACAATCAAAGGATGCTAATGGTTTGATTCCACATGCAAGCATGGCCCACCTAATGATAGGATTAGCCTGATTATTGAGAAAGAAGATCCTCACAGTGGGCCCACATTTACATGACATGGATGACCTAAGCAAATGATACCATGCATGCAAAGCTAGCATAGAGCCCAGGTGATCAGCTATCTTTGAAATAGGATTACAATCTTCTTACATGCTTCTTTGCTATGCTATTCCATCACATGCCGTTGCCCTCGCATTAACTTCTATTAAGTATTTAATCTTATAAAATAAATACAAGGAAACATTTAATACTCTCATAAGTGTGATGGATGATACGCAGGCCTTCGCAACTTCTCAAAATTTGCACAGTTGGCATATAAATAAATTAAATCAAACTTACTAAATTATTGGCCCTGTCTAATCAGATCGTGAACCAATAATTGTACTTTCTCGATCATCCCTAATGAATCAGGTGAGATTTTATTGGACAGTTAAAAATGAAAGATATACCATCCTATCTCACCAAAATTAAAAAAAAAAAGCCTGGTGATCGATTCCATAACTTGTTCATATATATAATGTAGAATTTCTTGATACCAGTGTATCAAGTGCCATGCTCTGACAGAGTATCAAATAACTCATTTGAAACAAGGGTATTTTATTACAAACTCGACCTATCAATGTAGGTGGATTGAACGTCGAACGTTCGTGGCCAACGACTAAAATGCTCCCACCGAAATATATTCTCAAAACCAACCCATTAATAAATCCAAAATCATGAGTGTCCACGTGGCAAAATCTGTACGTGGCGCCTCGGCGATGATGCCACGTGTAAAATGTTTGTAGCCCGTACTACTGCGCAATGATTACTACGATTTTCAGTTGAATATATGTTGGGTGGATGTTTTTTTTCTTTCTTTTTTTTCTTAAATAAATACAAGTGGGAATAAAGTAGTTGGTGCACGGGCGGTTAAGTCTCTCGTTACCAAGAGATGATCATCTACAGCTGTTGCATGTGAACTTTCAATTCAACCATTTCTTTTCTGCTGATGTCTGATAGTTGCAGCATATCTGATCCGTGAAAAAGGTGGCCCACATCATGATGATTACTTACTGTGTATATTAAGCTGTTCAGATGATCCATTGAGATGCAACGAAAATTCTCAGACAATCAATGGTGTAAGATTCTTTCTACTGGTGTGGCCCACACAACAAGCTGATCGGCCTGATTTTTATAATAAATTATTATTTTGATGTGGCCACATTATTCTTAATTCTACAAGTATGACACGTTGGAGGAAAATAAAAGGTTGTATGTGAAGGCTACAGCCGCAGCTTCTCCCAAGCGTGCAAGTTTTAGTTTTAATTCTATTTGTAGTTTTATCCAATGGAAAGGATTAAGTGCTGAGCATTTTTTGTATTGGGCATTTTCAGCTACCTTTTTGGGTAATCCTAGCCGTTGAAACGAACGTACCCATCATGAAAACTAAGTTGGGTAAATATCAGGAGCCCATTCAATGATATAAGGTAAAAATTTATGTTGCATCATATAGTCGTCTGTTCATTATGATAATTTGTGGATCACCTAATTTTTATATTTATCTTTATTTTCATGATATATGATCCTTCTCATTATTTAAGAATTTTAATGGATCAGATTTACTATAGATGTCACAGATCGGTGGAAAAAATTGTGAAGTATGGTAAGTTATGGTACTTAGGGCAATACCTGATCATTTCCTTTTATCCAAAACGTCTTGGGAAACGGATTATATATTCCGTTTGTCGGGATAACGGCGTAGGACTACAAGAGCTAGCTAACGTGCACACTCTCAGTGTCGGGTTTAACCTAAGCACTGGGTGTATGGGTCGCTGGTAAATCAGACCTGACGTTCGTTTGTTCTAGCAGCTACGCTAATGGGGGGCTCGTCGGCGCAAAACGGTTCGGGCACATCACGCGAGGAGTGGATTAGGTGCGGCCCAGACCGTGGGGCCTACCTTAATGTATGTTTAAGTATATCCACACGGTTCATCTGCTTTTTCAGATCATTTTTGGGCACGAGACGAAAAACTAATCAGATGCAGTTGTCAGATGGACCACACTACAGGAAAAACAGATGGACGGCGTGGATATATTACACATACATCAAGTTGGGGCCACGGTCAGGGCAGAACCGTTTTGGGTGAGGCCGGGGCTTCACTTAATCCGATCCCGTATATCAGACGGGGCTGTAACTGCACAGGTACTACAGCTGCAACTGCATGGGTCCTGCAGCTGCAGCTAAGGTTTTTGTTGGACGTGGATCTTGTGGTGTTGCCAGCAGCACCCAGTGGTGGTGTGTCCATGTGTTGGACGCTGTGGGGCTTAACGATGCAAATTTAGCGGCCCAAAGTCAATTCCAAGATCCAAAGGTCAGGATCATCGATGAAGGATGATTATAAGAACATTGCTTTTATTCGGTAGTAATGAGGATATGAACGGTTCAGATATATCAAATGATACAATGGGATGGTAGAAACTGTGCATCGTAGGGTACTGTGGTACGATGCACCGTACCTTTCAATAAAATCTTCAACTTATTTGATCCTTCGGAGCATCTAATTTGGTACTCCACGAAGCTCAGGACGTGTGACTTCTGTCTTGTTACAATCGCATAAAGCGTGAAGTCTGACCGGCCTCTTTCGGTGAACTGGACCATTTGATTGGGTGTTATTCTGTACTACCAACGAGGTACACGTTTTAATGTGCGCCATTAGGTATTCCGGTCAGTTTTTATTTCATTTAAAGGGGTTTTCTAAGATACATCCCAACGTATGGCAATAGTGTAGCCAGCGATTTTAGCCTTTATATCCAGGGTCAGTTTTGAATGATCTAAACCGTTAATATGGTGGGACTCTCTTTGGATTGGTGATAACCAAAAGGCCATTGTTTGTCCTTTGAATTTGGATGGTCTCATTGGCTTTTGATTTTGTAAGGGTTCCATTATCAAAATATCAAAACTTTCTTGGGTATCCTTGTCGTCGCTCAGGTTTGGATACCGCATGAGGTCCGCTGCAGCCAGCCTGGTTATCTTGCCCCTTCGTTCGTCTTCCTTGGATAGAAGACTCAAAGCTTGAGGGCCATTGTCGAACCTGCATTGGACAACAAAAAAGGGTAAAGGAGGGGAGTCAGAGTTTGGCTGTAGTATAACGCTGCTGCGATTTTCGTAACCCGAGTTAAAATTCATTTAAAAAAAATGCGAGAGTTAACCTTTAAAGATAGCTCACATTTCACTATATATATATATATATTTTTTTTTTGTCACAGTGGGAGTAAATCAGGACATGAAGCGTCCATCATATGTTCAATTATACAAGTGGCACCCATAAGGCCTTATACAAACCAAATGTCTCAAAACTTAAGTAAATTACAGAAATGAA
>PVNU02001398.1:0-55037 GCA_003013855.2 Liriodendron chinense | reverse complement strand
AAATCTTTTCGCCTACTTAGCAGTTTTATCAAATTAAACTAAGTAAAAAATTAACAATTCAGCTTCCAAGCCTAAGTGGGTCTAATCACAAGGCTAACATATAATTAGCAATTAAACAACATAGCCTAAGCAAGCATAGATTAACATATGATTAAACTAATCAAGCACCTAATCTATGTAACTCAAGTAAAGACTATGAGAGGGATCATATAAGCTCAAGCCTACTCAAGATAACAGTAAATCTTTTATATGTGGATGTGCCTATCTAGTGCTTAGCATACATTCCAATTAAGCATTCATAATTAAATAATTAAACACAATGAATAATAAGAAATGTGCTCAAATACAATCACAAACACAACGTTGTATAGTGGTTCGACTTCGGGTTTACTCCACTCCTGATTCAAGTACTCAACCCCTTTGAGCACATCGGCATTCACTGGGGAGTTTAAATCTAGTTCATCCTAACCAAGGTGTACATTTTAACTCGGATCCACCCAATCGGGGAGTTTATAGGTTCCTCCTAACACACGTTCACACCCGTGTTGGTGGCTCCCCTTGGAGACTTGTTTAGGCTCTACAACCGAGCCAAGGTCCTACAACCGAGCCAAGGTCCTACAACCGAGCCTACAACTGAGCCTACAATAGTTTTAGGCTTTACAACCGAGCCAAGGTCCTACAACTGAACTTAGCGTTCACTCCAGCCGGAGGCTCCCTTGGAGATTCAATTCAACCCTACAACCGAGTCTAAGTCTTACAACCCGAACAATCGAGTTTGAAGACAACTCTACACTCAATTTTCCATGAGAAAAGTGTGGAACCGAACTCTTACAAATGACAACTTACTTATCGGATTGAGCCCCTTTTGTAGCGCTACTTCGGGTTGCTTGATCTCCACTCTCCCCGTGCTTTAATCAGCTACTCATGTTCTCCTCCGATCTTTAATATCGTTGCATCGCAATGCTCCAGCTCCAAAATCAGCCACCTTACATATGATGCTCCCACAAAGATGCCCAAGGTGCTAGGAAGTAGGTTTGAGATCTCTACAACTAATGGAAGTGGGTTTCCTAGAAAGTCTCTCGCCTATAAAGATCTCATCATAAAATTTTAGATAAGAATATCACTATCAAGATCATCCAAACTCTAGAGATCAAAAGAGGGACAAGTGCATCTTCATCACGAGCTTGAAATGCTCTATTCTTATGATGAATCATAAGGAAGATGACTTGCTAGGGTTAGGAATATAGCTCTTAATGATCTTCAACAATAGTATCTTCTATCTCCTCAAAATTCCTCTCTTAAGCCCAAAAACGGATCCCCTTCCTTTTATAAGTTTTCTCCCTACGGTAAAATGACAGATTCGTGTATTCTGATTGATTGAAAAAATGGTCCGATTGATTGGAGGTCACTTCTGATTGATCGAAGACCTATCGATAAATCGAAAATTTATCCAGTGAATTCTCTCGAACAAATTTTGATTGATTGGAAATGGTCGATTGATCGGAAGGACCTCATCCGATTGATCGGAAGCACTGTCCGATTGATTGAAAATCTGTCCGGTGAATTTTTTAAATCCTCTGGAACAAATTTCGATTGATCGGAACAACTGTCCGATTGATCGGAGTCCTATCGAAACCTGTCCAATTGATCAAGAACAATAAAAAACTACTGTTTGAGCTGAATTGTTTACAGCAACTTCCACCTCTTTATTAACTTAATTTATCATATTTTTCTATATGATCTAAGGCTAATAAGGATGACTAAGGGTATACCTACTTGGTCCAAGTCATCTAAGAGTTTTTTGGTGTTTTGGTTCAAAGGGTTAGGGTCACCAAAGCATCTCATTTACCTATTCTTCTTCCTTGATGCTCTGGTCCACTTGAATCTTCGGTCCTCAGCATGCCAAGACTCAACCGACATTACAACACATGGACTCACGTGATTGACAAATAAGGTGCACTAGTATGCCACAGAAAAGTGCACTAACAAGTGTTTGTCCCACATCGATTGGGAGGGGGGGGCAGGATATGACTTTATATATATTGGGGTTCCTCCACCTAATAAGTTAGCCTTTTGGATGTGACACAACAGAATCAATCCATGAAACTAAGCATTCGATCACATAATAATTGAATAACACAAAATAACGTAATATAACTAACATAGCAACTGACTTGGTGAATCAATGCAAACATAGAACTCTTCAAAATTCAAAATATTATTTAAAATTACATAAAAATAACAAAATTAAGATTCAACTATCAAGTTTCAAGAACAATACCAAAACGAAAAATCACATATTCATGCAATTGTAGTCTTGCCTTAAGTCTCGCAATCATCATCTTCTTCGTCCTCATTAAAATTATTGACTCCCCAAACTAGATGCAACTAATCTTGAACACATATGAGGGCTACAATTGCTTTCGGTGGAAGTGAGCTTCGATGCTTGTTGACAACCCTACTTTCCGTGCTAAAGGCAGATTCTGATGCCACGGTCAAAATTGGAATTGACAATATATCCCATGCCATCATTATTAATATTGAGTATTTTGTTTCAACTTGTTTCATCTTCCACCAATTCAACACATTAAAATATGCAGAATGATACTTGATAATCAGTTCTTTAAGATATATTTCTAGTTCACATTTCGTTATTTACTCATTTGTTTCTTCTTATTCTACGAAGGACACAAAATCATCATGTTCATCTTTAAAATTAGAACTCGAACCAATCTAAGATGTAACTTCATTATTTTGGTTTCTACTTTCATCCAAAATACCAACTTAAATATGGTACAACTCATCAACTGCCTCACAAACATAGGAAATCTCTGCTCTTGCCCGTTCTGATGAATAAATCTTGGAGAAACAATGTCTAACCAGTGTCATCTTGTATCGTGGATCAATGACTATTGTTAGAAGCATGTGTACAAGCTTGTAATGAGGGACATGATCTTGTTAGTCAAGGTAATGAAATTATTCGTGAAACTAGCAAATGGAGCCCTGAACTAGCTGCGGCTTATGAGCTATGGAAGGAGATCAAATTCGACAGTTTCAAAGCAATGGATACCTTATAATCCAGTAATTCCCACTCAATGACCATTAATAAATGGCATTCACACCAATTCTTACCAAATTTGACCTCATTCCTGATGCCATTAATTTGAGATATTTTGGACCATCATAAACCTTTTTTTTCTAAAATTTCTCTTTAATTTTCAAACCTCCAAAAGAAATAAATTTGTTGTAGGATATTTATTTCCAAAAAATGTCTTAGTACATTGATAAAAACTTTAAGGAATTTATGTACCTCTTTGGCCTTTAACCAATCATTATTTGAAGGCAACCATTGATAACTTCTTTCATGCTCTGCATAATGGGGGAATGCTTGTCTTAGCTCCAGGGTTATGTCCAGCATCTCATATGTTGAATTCCAACACGTGAATATATTTAATTTGAGCGTTTTGCAAGCTTTTAAACTCAAGAGCTGGACTATTTCATTCCACATACTTATTCCTGAAGGTGATGCCCTTATGAATTTAAAACCCTCTCTTATATTCTCAATCATCGGGTCAATCACTTTAAGTCCTTGTACAATCAAATTCAGTATGTGTGCATAACACCTTACTTGAAATATTCTTCGCAAAAAAAAAAAAAAAAAACTTTCCCGATGTCTTAAATTGGTCCCATAGAATCAAAATGACACTATCATTGGTAAAGGCATTATCTAAAGTTATCGACAAAATTTTGTCTTCAATGCCCCAGTGAGGGGCTCGTGGGGCCCACCATGCTGTATTTGGTTCATCTATTTTTACAGATCATTTTAGGCCATGATCCAAAAAAATGAGGCAGATCAAAGGTCTAAGTGGACCACATTAAAATCAATGATACTTAACTAAATCCACTCTTTCCTACGGTGTGATCCACTTGAGCTATTGATCTGCCTCCTTTTTTGGGGTAATGCCCTAAAATGAGCTTTCAAAATTGATGGACGACATGGATATACATCAAATCATCAAGGTGGGCCCCAAGGTAAGGGTAACACCCCATAGAAGGGAAGCGGATTGCGTACTAAGTAACTGTTAGAACTAGAAAATGGATCCCAACGGACATTTTCTGAAATGTGGTGTTTTGTTGCTCTGGGGTTCCGAATAATAGAAACATTCGTAGACAATCACAAGCATTCACAAAAGTACACAAGAGAAGAGATATCGCAAGGCGAATTTTATTCCAGAGATCCTGAGATCTTGTACATTCCAGGCCGTGATCTGGCACGAGCCCTTAATTACATCGAATGATCGATGACCCTTGATTAAAAGGCAAAAGACTATTCAGCGGGGACTATGGTCTCAGAGTTCATAGTCGTGGAGACCTGTGTTTGTGTGGTCGCGGAGACCTGTATTTGTGTGGTCGCGGAGACCTATATTTGTATGGTCGTGGAGACCTGTATTTGTTGTGTTCTGTTATGGACTGATCCATCTTTGTACGAGTAGGATGTCTATGTCCCATGTTTTGACCGGAGATCCGAGCTGAGACTGTCAGGGTTTATGGCTGAGATGGACGACTCTGGGCCCGCGCCTGTCAATGTAGGGGCAGGTAACCTTCGGAAGTCCATTCTACAGTTGTGTGTACCTGCGCAGCTCAACCAGCGGATGCCGTTTGGATGGGTAGGGCATCGACTGTTCTTGAAGTGTCAGTCTTTAACAAATTGTGTGTGATAGTTTAGAACTCTCCTGGTATGGTTTATCGTGTTAACCATAGTCCCCTTTGCTTAGTCCGGGCCTGAATCTGGGTCACATTATGATAGTACATGTAATGATGATACATCAGTATAGTTCTGGGCACTGGCGGCCTCTTTTCGAGAGGATTGCCCCATTCGTCTCGTCGGATCTGGTCGGGTCGGATCCCGAAGGCTCGCGTTCTGCTCATTGGGCAGACCGGATGAGTCATTTGACCGCTCCATTGCGTCCGGAATGCTCGAAATACCCAAAATAGGCCCAAACGGGGCTTGAAAACGTTATAAAATGAAGATTTAAGGGTGCTGGAATGAACGCTTAAGGTGCTGAATTTTACGATCCGCTGGCCTGATTTTACTGATGCGCCGGGGCCAGCGCATCCGAAATGATTGTTAAAATGGTCTATTTTCATGATGCGTTGGGCTATTTTTCTGACGCACTGGGGCCAGTGCGTCCGAAAATAACTTTATATCAGCATATTGATTTTCTGATTCGCTGGCCTATTTTGCGATGCGCTGGGGCCAGTGCGTCCGAAAATAACTTTGTATCAGTATATTGATTTCCTGATTCGCTGGCCTATTTTGCGATGCGCTGGGGTATTTTTCTGACGCGCTGGGGCCAGTGCGTCCCAAAATAGTTTTAAGATGTTAATTTATTTTATCCGCCGAGGGTTTTTCCTGATGCGCTGGAGCATTTCTGTGATGCGCTGGGGCCAGCGCGTCAAAAGATGACTTAAGATTATTAATTTTCCTGATGCGCTGTTATACTTGTGCAATTTGAAGTTCATCTCCGGACCTGCTATGGTCGGAGAGGTGATTTCCGGCGAGGAGTTCCGGCGGTCGGAAAAGGGTTCCGGCGATCAGAAAAAGGTTTTTCGGTGAAGAGGTTCGCCTCTCTCTCTCTCTGGATTGTGTAAATGAGGTGGTGGGAGGGGGTATTTATAGGCAAAGTCGGCCAATAGGAGGCCGACACGTGTAGCGCGTCGAGAAAATCACTCGGCGCGTCTTAAAATAACTTTGTTAGGATGCTGATTTTTAGGGCGCACTGGCTGTTAGCGCGTCCTGAAATTCCTGAAAGTGCCTGATTTATTGGACGCGCTGAGGGTCCGTGCGTCCTATAATTCCTGAATTCTTGGATGCGCTGGACGAATTTCTGGACGCGCTGGAGGCAGTGCGTCCTGAAATTCATTCTGAAAATGACTGAATTTCATGATGCGCCGGGTGAATTTCTGGACGCGCTGGAGGCAGTGCGTCCTGTAATTCATTTTCTGAAAATGACTGAATTTCATGATGCGCCGGGTATATTTCTAGACGCGCTGGAGGCAGTGCGTCCTGTAATTCATTTTCTGAAAATGACTGAATTTCATGATGCGCCGGCTATGGATTTTCTTGATGCGCCGGGTACTCGTGTTTCATGAAAATTGGGTTTTGCAAAACGGAGGGCTTGTGAGGCCCGCTTTGCGATGAATGTCGATGCACTGGCCCTATTTCTTCATAATTGAGATAACCCTCCCAAATCAGGGGAGTTCTGGTCATGATGATCGGTGGGGTCCACCACTGGCCCAATTTCCCATCGTTTGGCTAAGTCTGATGTGTGTTGCGATTTTTGCCGCGATGTCCGATGCACTAGCCCTAAATCTAATCAGGTGATGATTTGGGCACTCATAGTCATTGTTTCGAAGACCCTTACTTTTGGGACCCCAACAGATGCCCCTCCGATGCGTTGGGGTGGACCCGCGGCTGTCCATGGCGACGCGTCGAATTTTTTGGGTCCCACTATAAATAGGGAAGTCCAGGTCATTTCGTCATTTCACTTCTCATTTTCGACGACCAGAGCTCTCGGCCAGCGCATCGAAGAAATCGCCAGCGCATCGAATAATAGTCGACAGCGCGTCAAACAATTAGGTAGCGCGTCGAGTAATTCAGACTCGGACCTTTTTATCGATGCGCTACCCATAGCGCGGCCTTTAATTGGACTTGTGGTTTTTTCGAATTTTGAACACACCATAGTGTCACGCGTGGGTTAAATGGCCGCACTACCCTCAGCGCGTTGATTTATTCAAAATTTCCTTTTTATTACGCGCTAAGGTCAGCACGTCCTCCCGTGCTTTGTTTAACCTCATTTCATGACGCGCTGAGTCCAGCGCGTTGCACTTTGGCATTTTTCCGATGCGCCAGCCCCAGCGCGTGCTCGCGTGCCTGGGAAATCTCTTTTGATGGACGCCCTAAGGTGTGGCGCTTATGAAAATTCGAACTTGGTGGAATTATCATTTTCTGGACGCGCTGGGGCCGGCGCGTCATGTTTTTGGACTTGTGAAGTTGCACGATTTTTTGAGACGCGCTGGGCTCTGCGCGTGCGACTTTGGGACTTGGTGAAATTCACTGAATTTGTTACATATGTTGGATCTCGCACGTGCATTTTCTTTTAGCCCGATTGTTGAACGTGTCAGGGCCGACACGTACTGATTTCTGAGTTTGAGAAATTGCCCAATTTTGGTGTCCTAATCAAGTACGCTTATCATGGCTTAACGCGCTCACATTTGGGTTTATTTGATCATTATTCATGATATTTGGGGGCCGTTATTTCGGGTGCGTGGAACCTCACACACCCTCATATTCAACCTGATCGCCTTTGAGCATTACCAGGGCGTGTGAAGCCTCACGCACCCAGCCCATAAGCCTTGGTGGAATCTGGGGTTTTTGCGAACTTTATACTGGTGATCTACCGTGTCTCTAAAGGGTGTGAGCCCCTATACCTCTGCTTCGTATTTACGCATGGATGCCAGTTGTTCTAGGGAGGCGTAGGGTCCCATGCACTTAAGAGATTTCCAGATCGCATCAGCTTAATGGGCAATTTAGTGGCTAATTTAAGTGATGTTTCGAGCATACCTTTGCATGTCTTTTCTTTGCCTTTCTGACTTTACGCGAGTAGCTCCGCATGCTTTTTCCTTCTTTTCTTTTGTCGGACTGCCTCATTGGTTCATCCGTCTTGTTTTTTAGCAGACAATGGCCATAACTCGCGCTTCTCTACGCGCGGCCCGGGATTGTATGAGGCTTCTGAACACTCTAGACCACCCTGAGACTTGGTCATCTCTCGCCGATCGGCGCGACGAGGTGGCCGAAGCCTTGACCCATCTGGGCGCGGACTCCCGCCCTATTCTTCGAGCTATCCAGAATGTCTCGGCAATGGCCTCCATTTCTGACAAGCGTAAGGAGGCCATCTCTAGCTTCATCGGCGATTCTTCCCTCCTGGAAGAATTGGCGGTCCTCGAGGCGGCAGAGCCTTCTCTTGCCGCTTCTTTCTTATCCCTGTCGAAGCGACTTAGCTTCCTGAAGGAGGAGAAGAGGAGAGCAGGCGATTTCTAGCTTGGCTCGTCCCATTGGCGGAGGCCGAGTACTCGGATCGCCGCGCTGGCATCTGGAGGATGGTCAGGGAGGCTCTAAGGGAACATGAAAACCTGGCAATCGACGTCTCCATTATAAGGAACTACGCCAATGCCGAGCACCTGAATTTTGATCTCGTGCAACAATGCATTTCCATCCTAGTGGACTTGATCTTCAAGGAAGCCCAGGTCCAGGCGAAAGTCGATGAGTTGAGGGCTCGGGTTCTCCCGCTGACGCAGGGCTGAGATCCTCTCTTTCTGGCTTTGGGGAGGGGTCCCCGCAATTTTGAGTCGTTTTACATTAACTGTTGATTTTTAATCATTTAAACAATTGACATTAACAATTTAGACATTTGGAACAGCCCTCATAGTTTGATGAATGCTAATCATATTTTTCTACTTCACTTCTGTCTTTCATCGCTTGTGTGTTTGTGATGATGATGTTGTGGTTGTGGATGTTGTCGTTTCATTTCTTTTTCCATTGGTTTCGAATGCGTTCTACAGTGGCCTGGATTAGCGCTTGTACTTTGTTCACCCGCTGCTTTATATCCCTTTGGATTTTGTGAATGTTTGATCGATTTTATGCTTTCATTTTCCATTTGCCCTGTACTTAAGCCTTTTTCATGCCGTTGCAGATTATAATGGCCAGCAATCCTTCACAAGCCGGCCCTTCGGGTCCGCCTCAGACTCCATCAAAGCGTAAGCGTGCCGCTGCCAAGCAGGTTTCCAGGCCATCGGCTGAGAATCCGCAGTGGTTCCTCCCGCCGGAGACGTTCAACTTTTATGAACGCATTTTGACTCTTCCGAAGAATGTTCAACGGAAGATACTCTGCGACAAGGCCCTACCGACCGCTCCTGACGAGGGTACTCAAGAAGAATGGGATGCGTGGTACGCTCCTTTGCAAGGTTTCCGGACCGACGAGGTTGTTGGGTCTGAAGAGGGTGAAGCGTGCCAGCTGTGCCTACTCAGTCTGCTAAGCGAGGTCGCCCGAAGACGACTGGAAAAAGCGCTAAGCAGGTCTACATGGAGAATCAAGCCAAGTTGAAGTCTGATAGAATGAGGGTTGTCTGGTCCTCCGCGAAGCTGGCGGTGTCATCTCTTGTGATCCGTAACCCCTACACAAAGCAATTCATCCGATTTCCCAAGAGCTTCCAAAGATATCGCTCTCTACCGAGCATTGAACCATCTGATGTGTGTCGCGCAAACTCATTTTACAGCGTCGACTCCTGGACGTCTGTTCCAGAGACATTCGTCAACTGCGCTGTATCCAAGAACGGTACACTGTAGTCTGTCCTTGGGGAGAAGGACATGATATTTTTGGAGCCAAACCACGATCCTCACCTGCCATTTCCGACACATTACTATGAGACCTTACGCCAAAGGTTTCGCCCTCTGTCTGACGTG
Organism: Liriodendron chinense; assembly: GCA_003013855.2. NCBI lineage: Eukaryota > Viridiplantae > Streptophyta > Magnoliopsida > Magnoliales > Magnoliaceae > Liriodendron > Liriodendron chinense. The sequence continues at coordinate 45,514 of PVNU02001398.1, read as the reverse complement.
AAAATTTGGCCGACCGGGGGGTTCAGGACCCGAGGACACCTGAGCCCTCACCCTAGCTATGAAGCTTGGGCCAGCCGAATAGTCGAGCAACATGAAGAGACTTTAAAGCAAGTGGGTCTCTTGCGGGCTATTCAGGCGACGTCGAGCTACTTTTATTGAGAACCGTGCGTCTACAAGGGGTTCCTGAATCACTGGAGCTCTATTACAAACTCCTTCCACCTGCCATATGGGGAAATGAGCATATCGCTCTGGGACTTGTATCAGATAGCCGGTCTTCCCATCCGCGGCAGAATTTATGATGAATGGACGCCCAGCGACGAGGAGCTATCCAAGAAGAAAAAGGGCGTCGATGAGGGTTTCTACTCTGAAGCCTGCTATGAATTGTTTGCGGAGCTGCCGCAATTCCTGGGCTCCAGAGACAAAGTGCCTTTTGAGGACTGGCTGATTTACTTCAGTCACGGCCTGAAGTGAGCTTCTTTACTCGTCTTGCACTCTTCACGTCCTGTTCCATTCTTTTCTTCTACTGATGGTTTTCTTCCTGTCTCAGCTTAAATTATGGATCGTATGATGAAGGCCGCAGGGATAAATTGGTTCTGGAGGCCAAGATGAAGAAGAAGTTCCCGCAGCCGAACAAGCTATCTCCCACCTGGGAACTCGCTGGGTTCTTAGCCTACTGGTTATGCTGTGTGGCCCTCCCGAGCTCTAAGCAGGCAGATAGTGTGAGAGTCTCCTGCTTCGTTGTAGCAGGGAGTCTGGCTAACGGCCATCGTTATGCATTGGCCCCGGTGGTATTATGCTCTATATATCGGGCCTTTGGCGGTGTCATCAGCAACAAGGGCTCGGCTTCCTTTGGACTAAATTCTTCTTATTGCGGGTGGCATTTCTTTTCGGGATGGCTCGGGGTTTACTTCCCATGGGTCTATGGCATAGAACTCAAAGACTTCATCCAGAGGGGGTCGGTTCCATTGCATGCCTTTCAAAAGCGGAAGATGATCAGCGGAAACTTGGCGACTATCGAGGCAAAGATAGCTCGTCATGATGACGTCGACTTCTTCCTTTTCTCCGGGAACAATAGTGAAGATCCTGAATTGCTTGATGATGATGAGAGCCTTGGCTCCTATGGGCGTTGCTTTCTGATATCTATTCGTCCGGGCTCACTGCCTTTGAGAGAGGGTGCTGAGTTTTGGAGAGAGCCATACTACCCAAATCGGTTTTCCAGGCAATTTGGTTACGACCAAGGGGTACCAGAGACGCTCGAACTAGTGACGAGAGAGCAGCGGGCTTACGGCACAGGACCGATCCATCAGAAATGGATATGGCGACAGCTCCTGCTCACCAGATCGGGTTGTTCTTTCATTGTTCCGGGTACAGAGTATATCCCTGGCGCCACATATGGATGGATGAGGTGGTGGGCTCACCAATATTCCTTGATCCGAAACAATCGACACGTGGCCGACCCTGTCTTCGTTTCTCCCCCGATCATTGATCCTGCTCCTGCTATGACTTGGGCTATGCGGCAGAGCCGCTTTGTCAATTGGCTACTCCGGGCGCGCAGAAGTTTATGACCTCTCTGAATGTTATAATAGATCATGAGAAACCCGAGCACACGCTTGAAGGGTGAGTCGCCTACGAGCAGAGGGTCACACTACAAGGAAATCCGGATTCCCCGCTCGTTGGTCCCATGGCAGAGGGACAGAGAGAGCGTTACGATATCGGTGATGACGATGATGATGAGGCCGACGTGGCAGGGGATGCCGGTGATGATGACGGAGGGGACGATAATGATGATGATGTTGGTGATGGCAATGATGGAGGAGGTGATGTTGGTGAGGAGATCATCAGAGAGGGTGGAGAGGGTGATGGCGAGGGTGGAGGAGAGGGTGTTGTTGCGGCAGCAGGTACCCCGCCGACCGGTGGTCAGGGAGGTCGCAGTCAGAGTCCAGCGAGTCGGACGAGCCTGTCCAGACGTTCTGTTCCCGGGGATAGTGATTCTGAACTGTCTCCTGAACGTTCTGGTCCTCGAGTGAAGACCGCTCATGGCGTCCCCGTCACTGACGGAGGAAAGAAAATAAAGGACCTGTTGAAGCTGTACAGGGCTGAGAAGGCACGGAGCCGACTCCCCCAGGCTGCCGGCAGTGTCTCGACTGATGATGCGAGCGGACCAAGGGAAGAAGGGGAGATGAGCTCGCAGGCGGGCCTCAGCGGAGATCACCCCATGGAAGAAGGTGAAGGTAACAAGCCAATATACGAGAGATCCGTTCCCGAGGCAGACACGGGACCCATCCCTATGGACATCGACGGCGAGCCACGAGCTGAAGATCCCCCTCTTGCCGACCCTGTCAATTCCGAGGCTGTAGCGAACCCTAGCCCTACTCCTGAGGCGAGACCTGTTGTTGCTACGGAAGAGGCAGCACTCCCTCCCCGGGGAACCATGCCTTTAGATGCTGCTAGCGCACCAGAGCTTATTGCCGAAGCACCCCTCGTCACTGAACCAGTTCAAGCTATCTCTGCCCCTGAGATCGTTGTTCCTCCTTCCCCTGAATTGCCTGAGCCGGCAGCGAAAATTGTAGCTGGATGTGCCCCTAGCTTATCAACACCTGTTGCCTCAACTGGTGCACCGAGTGATGAAACCCTCGCTGGTATACTACTTGTCTTATTACCTGCTTGCTTCTTTTCCTTCTTCAGTGCGCTAATGTTTACCATTTCTTTTGCCAGCCACTGCTCCTGCCAGCATCCCGGTTCCCGTAGTCTTGCCCGAGGCATTCCTTTCATCTCTCTGAGGCCTGTCAAGGACCAAGGCGAATCTTCTCAAGAGCTTATTGTCCGACATCGTCGATTCGTTGAAGAATGGAGACGAATAGTCTATCTTGGACGAGGCACTGCAGGCGTTGGAGCTTAACGCCACGTGGCTCGGGATTGACATCTCTTCAATAGTCAGCCACGTGTCCCAATTTAAAGATGGGATGGCTTAAGTGAACGAGGCGAAGCACCTCAAGGTTGACCCTTCTGTCGAAGAAAGACGCGGTCACTTACGGTCCGTTCTTCCGGAACTTGAGTCACACGAGGCAGACGTGGCCGCAGTACGGAGGGATTGGCAGGCTGTAGACGCTGAATACCAAGAGGCCACCGGACGTCTCGTAGAGATTGAAAATGAGATGGCCCGATTACGAGCTGAACATTCTGTCGTCCATCTCAAACTCTCGAAGTTCAGTGGTCAGAAGGCACGCCTGCAGTCCTCCATCGACCAGCGCGAGGCGAAGTGTAACGCGTGAGGGCACAAGTTATGGAGCTGAAGCGGTCTCTCCAAGATATTCCTGACCCTGCCCAAGTCTTAGCCGAGGCTGAGGCGAGACGGAAGGTGATCGAAGAATCTGCAGTCAACTTGTTAGAACAATGTTTGAAGACTCTAGATAGTTGAACTGTAATAATCTTCACTTGTAATTTGAAACACGTTGGAATATGTTGTAGTGAATGTTGTAACGATATGTATACTATTGCAGTCTTGAATTTATATTGTGCCTTTAGCCTGCTTGTTGTTTTATTTGAATTTGAATGCAACTAGATTGGGCCTTTCGGAAAGGAACGTCCCCCTGTTAGGACTTAAACCCATGCTTATGGGAGTGAAGACTTAATCGGGTCTTGGTTCAGGGCTTATCCCAATTCTTGATGTCCTTGGAAAGAATGGGGTGCCATGCTCGACGTGTCCTGAGTCTTATTGGCTTCTCCGATACCCGTGCAAGCACAAAATAGACGATTAGCATTTTAGTTTAGTCATTGTACGGTATCCTTTCTTTTGGTATCTACTTTATTACACTTTTCCCTCTGCTGGGGTGTTTACAACTTGCAACGATAAGCCTCTGTTAAGTGTAATATCTTTTCAAGAACCGACCATTCACCAGCGAACTGATGCCGTGCCCTTTGCAATCTATTACTCGATAGGCTCCGTTGGAATATACTTCATCGATAATGCAGACGGGATCCCATTTTGGGTCGAATTTACTTTTCAGTCCTTGGGTCGGTGCCGGACGCTTCATCATTAGCACGAGATCACCCTTCTTGAATGATCTACCCCTGACACGCTTATCGTATGCAGCGAAAATTTGCTTTTGATACATTTCGAGCCTTTGTTGGGCGGCGAGCCTCTTTTCATCTAAATCATCAAGTTCGATCATCCGGCTCTTGGCATTATGTTCGGTTGTCAGGGAGTGTCGGAGAGCGACCCGTAGTGACTCAACTTGTATTTCCATCGGGATCACAGCTTCCGTACCGTACACTAGTGAGTAAGGCGTAGCTCGAGTGGCTGTACGGTGTGTAGTCCGATATGCCTATAGTGCCTCAGGCAATCGTCTGTCCCAGTCCTTCTTATTTTCTGCCACTGTCTTTTTCAAAAATCTTCACGATAGTCTTGTTGAATGCTTCAGCCAGTCCATTCGCAGGAGGATAATAGGGCGATGAATAGCAATGCTTGATCTTGAATTTTACGCACAGCTTATCAATAGTAGCGTTCTTGAAGGGTGTCCCGTTGTCCGTGGTGATCCTCTCAGGGATACCATGTCGGTATAATATGGTGTGACGAATGAAACCTTCGACATGTCTGGATTTCACGTCCCTCAGGGCGACTGCTTCAGCCCATTTGGAGAAATAATCGGTCGCTGCAAGGATGTACTGATGCCCCTGGGAGGATGGTGGACTAATCGACCTGATCACGTCCATGCCCCAGGCTGCAAAAGGCCAAGACATTACCGACTGATGCAATTCTTCCGGTGGTGAATGTATGATATCGGCATGGATTTGACACTGGTGACACTTCTTTACATATTCTATTGCGTCTATTGTCATAGCAGGCCAGTAGTAACCCATGTGTCTCACAAGATGATGTAAATTCTTCCCTCCCTAGTGAGCACCGCATTCTCCTCCGTGAGCTTCTTTCAATATGTCACGTGCTTCATCTTGGTTTAGACACCGCAGCAGCACTCCCTCGTATGATCGTTTGTAAAGCACATCATTCTGGAGTACGAATGAGTTGGCACGTCTTCTGACCTGTGTGCGCATTTTGGGATCCTCCGGCAGAAATCCGTACTTTAGATAATCGATGAATGATTTTCTCCAATCATCCTCTTCTGTAATCTCAAGGCAACAAATGGGGTTGGCACTCAATTCTCCACTGGCAACAAATGGGGTTGGCACTCAATTCTCCACTGGCAGGATTCTTCTTTCTTCAATCGTTACCTGAAGCGCGCTGCCTCCAGGGTTGGCCAGAGCAGCGGCTAAACTAGCGAGTGCATCTGCCTGTACATTTTCCTGTCTTGGTATATGTGAGATGCTGCTGTTCCGAAACTGATCGAACATAGACTGCGCTTGGCGGCAATAGGGCGATAACTCGGGTTTGCAGACTTCGTATTCTGTCGTCAGTTGTCCGATGACAAGCCTAGAGTCACCATAAATACGTATTTCCTTGATCTGCATTTCCAAGGCCAACTGTAACCCGATGATAAGAGCCTGGTACTCTGCTTCGTTGTTGGTGCATGCCGAGACTAACGTGAATGAATAAGGTAACAAGTCTCCTTGCAGACTGATGAACATAACTCCTACCCCTGACCCTACCGCTCTGGCTGCGCCGTCGAAATACATCTCCCAATGGCGTGCTTCGTTAATCGTCATAACCTGATCGTCTGGGAGGTCATATTCTATTTCTTCAACGTTCGGCACTGGATGCGCGGCAAGGAAGTCTGCAATCGCTTGCCCTTTGACGGCCCGAGCTGACATGTATGTCAAGTCGAATTCTGACAAGAGCAGGGCCCACTTGGCCAGCCGCCCAGACAACATGGGCCTATTCATGAGAAACTTGAGGGGGTCCGCTTTGGATATCAACGTTATCTGGTGAGAGAGACAGTAATGTCTAAGCTTTTTGACAGCAAAGATCAGTGCCAGACAGATTTTTTCGATCGCTGAGTAGTTAAACTCAGCTCCCACTAGCGTGCGGCTCAGGTAATAGAGTGCGCTTTCCTTTCCTTCTTCGTTCTTCTGGGCTAAGAGGGCTCCTAGTGAATTTTCGCCGACGGCAATGTAGAGGATTAGTGGCTCCCCTTTGATAGGTGCTGCAAGGACTAGCAATTTTTCGAGTAAGTCTTTCAGAGAGTCGAACGCTTTCTAGCAAGCGTCATCCCACTCAAATTGTATCCCTTTCTTGTTGAGGCGCGAGAATGGTTGACAACGACCGGATAAGTTTGAGATGAACCTTCTTAGGTACACAACCCAGCCTTGGAAGCTTTTCAGCTCTTTGAGATTCTTCGGAGGTGGCATTTCCCTGATCGCCTTAATCTTCGTCGGGTCGATTTCTATGCCTCGGTGTCTGATAACAAATCCCAAGAACTTGCCAGAGGAAACCCCGAACGCGCACTTCAATGGATTCATACGGAGGCTTTTCTTTCTCAATCTTTGAAACACTTGCCGTAGATGCTCTCTATGCTGTTCATGCCTGGCCGACCTCACTACCAGATCGTCTACATAACATTCGACATACTTATGCATCATGTCCTGGAAGATTACTTGCATCGCACGCTGATATGTTGCCCCTGCGTTTTTCAACCCAAACGGCATCACGCGGTAACAGTATATGCCCAATGTTGTACGCAATGCTGTCGATTCCTCATCCTCTGGGGCCATACGAATCTGATTATACCTCGAGTAACCGTCCATAAAGGACATCACTGCAAACCCTGTTGTGCTGTCGATCAGTAGTTCTGGGATAGGCAGTGGGAAATCATCTTTAGGGCATGCTTCATTGAGGTTCCGAAAGTCTACGCAGATTCGGATTTGACCACTCTTTTTCTTGACCGGCACAATGTTTGAAATCCATCGTGGGTATTTGACTTCTCTGATGAATCCAGCTTGGATTAACTTCTCAACTTCTTCTTCAATTTTGGGCACTATGTCCGGGTGGAATCGTCGTTGAGGCTGTTTGACCGCTTTCTTCCCTTTCAGGATGCCCAACTTGTGCATCGCAATTGTTGGACTAAGCCCTGGCATTTCTGAGTATGTCCAAGCGAACACGTCCTTGTTCTCTTTCAATAGTTGGATGTATTTCTCCCTCTCTTCTCCTGGGACATTCTTGCTCAGATACGTATTTCGAGGGTCCTCTGGGGTTCCCAGATTTATTTCTTCAAGCTCATCTATCGTGGGCTGTCCCCGGTTTTCTATCTGTGCGGGTGCGGGGCTGGGTTGAATGATGTCGACTAGCTCTTGCGACTGCGCTTCTTCTGTGGAACTGATTGTCACCATGTTGACGTGTCTAACCTTCATCTTTGCCCCTAACCCTTCTCTTCCTTGGTAAGCTTCGGTGTTTTCTTCGAATGGGGCTAACATTCTACCATTCGAGGCTGATTCCGAGTAACGAAAGCCCATATTCTTCATGATGTTACGGCTAGTTTCACTGTATCTTTCCTCTTCTATCGGTTGAGGTAAACGGACTGATTTTTTGGTCTCGTCCTTGGACTGCACGAGTTCATTTGGTACTGAATAAAATTTGATTTCCTTCTCCGTATTGGCACTTGGTGGTACCACAAACTGGCTAGGAGCTCTTGGGAAAGGCTTAACTCTTCCTATTTTCGGTACTGGCATGTTGAAGCTAGATTTGAGTACACTCATGTGCTTATTCGATATCATCTCTAAGACGGATTGCCCTGGTTGTCGCAAGTGCTTCGGGATTATATAAAATTTCTTGGTAGTCCCTTGAGGTTCTTCAGCTGACTGACTTGTGGTTTCTTTCTGAGTAATGAACTGAGGTTTGCCTCTCTGTTCAAACTTGTTGACTCTAGGTTTCGCTCCTTGCCCTTTTTGCGTTACATCGGGCTTCTTCGTGACCTCTCTTTCGTCGACCAGGTCATAATACCGGGCATCGGCCAAGAATGATTCTGCAATTGTATACGGCTTTGGGTCTGCTACCACTCTGTACTGAACTCCCTCTCTGTTGTACTTGAAGCACTGATGATAAGTTGAGGGAATGACGCGATTCTGGTGGAGCCATGGCCTCCCTAGCAGAAGATTATACGTTGTTACTGCGTCGATTACTTGGCATGTTACTTTCGTCTTCAGCTCTTCAATTTCTAGCATCACGGTAATCGACCCTAGAGTGCGCTGGCTGTCTTGATTGAACCCTTGAATAACCATGGTGCTGGGTCGCAGGGCTGATGGTCTGTAACCCAACCTCTGTAATGTCTTCAACGACATGATGTTTACTATGGACCCATCGTCAAGCATGCATCGCTTAATTTTCGTATCTCTAATCGTTCCTGTGACCATCAACGGACGGTTGTGGTCTGTTGCTTTAATCGTGCAGTCTTCTTCAGAGAATGTGATTACAGAGGGGTGATCTATCTGCATTGCTTGCTGAATCGGTGCGTTTCCTTCCCAAAACTTATCTGGATCGTTCATTTCTGTTTCGATTTCTATCATCATCACTTCTCTGACTTCACTGTCTAGCAGCGCGTTGATCAACATCTCCCTATACACCTTTGAGAGACACAATGCGTTGTATATGCTCAAACGAGCCAGGACCTTTCGTAGGTGTGACACGACATCATATGCTACTGGTGCTGCCCCTTGCCTTGGCTCCGGTCGACCGGACGTAGCCTCAACAACTTTTTCTTTCAACTTCTGCCCCTAGGGCCTCGTTAATGGTATATCCGGATTTCCGTCTTCTTGCATCAGGTCGACCGGTTCTGGCCGAACGCGTTCCGGCATTTGCCTTCCGGATCGGAGGATGACGGCATTGACTTCTTCTTTACCGGCCCGCAATGTCTCTCCCGTTGATGGCTGTTCTGTGAATGATACCATCGCACAATGTACCTGAGCCTCTATAAGTCGGCTCCTCTCTTGGCTATCCTTCTTTCCTGTCCCTTTCTTCTTGCGGTCGAGGAGTCTTCTTTGATTCTCGAGTCTCTTCCGGCTGCTAACCAAAGTCCAGGGTTCTTCAGGTTCAGGGAATGGGACGTGCAATTGGATGCTTTCGTCTGAGGGGAAGGCGGAAACTACCCCCGATGTTCCCTTTGTTGTCGTTTCTGGTGACTTCATACTGATCACCCCTTGGTTGATCAACCCCTGTATTCTTCCCTTTAGACTAAGGGCCTGTTTGGTAAAACTTAATTTTAACACTTATATCTGAAATTGGCTTTTTTAAGTGATTTTCCAAATTCAAATCGTTTGGTAAGTACGGGAAATTAAGTCCTTAATTTTAATTTTCACTGAAAAAATAGACGTTTTTTTAAGCTTCCCTCCTTTAACTTAAGGCTTAACACTGAAAGCGGTAAGTGGTCATGAGATTAAATTTTTTCTAAATGACAATTCTGCCCCTTTATGAAATAAATTCCTATTTAAGCTTTTTTCAACGCTCGTATGATTTAGAAGTTAGGTTGAAGTAGCAAACTTGTGTGCCCATCATGATGTATGTATTATATTTGCACCGTCCATCCATTTTACAAGATCATTTTAGGGCATGAGCAAAAAAAATGAGGCAGGTCCAAAGCTTAAGTGGACCACATCATAGAAAGAAGGGGGGACAATGATGCCCTCCCTTGAAAACTTTCTAGGGCCCACCATGATGTTTATTTTCCATCCAGTATGCTCAAAAGGTCACACAGACCTATATGAAGGGAAAACACAAATATCGGCTTCATCCAAAACTTCTGTTGTCCCCAAGAAGTTTTCAATTGTAAGCATTCAATCCTCATGGTTTCGGTGTGGACCACTTGAGTTTTAGATCTATGATATTTTTTGTCCCATGACCTAAAATAATCTGACAAATTGGATGAATGATGTGGATCTAACATATACATCTTGGTGGACCCATAGAACTTTGCCACATCAATAGGAACATACCGTGCTTAGTTGCATGGGAATGTGTTACCAGTCGCGGATAGGCTAGTCCTACACAAGGCGTGGTTTCAAATCTCTGTGGGCCCCACCATGATATATGTATTTTATCCACTCCGTCCATCCATGTCTACATCTTATGTTAAGGTATGATCCCAAAAATCAGACATATCCAAATGTCAGGTGGACCACACTAAAGGAAAACAGTGGGTATTGAACGTCCATTGCTGAAATTTTTTTGGGGGCCACATAAGTTTAGTATCAATCTGATATTTGTTTTTTCCCTTTACCTCGGTCTATTTGACATTATCAACATGTTGGATGGAAAAAAACATTATAGTGGGCCCTAGGAAGATTTTAATGGTGGACGTTCAATCCCCACTATTTTCCTGTGGTGTCGTCCACCTGAGATTTGGATCTTTGTGATTTTTGGCATAATGCCTTAAAATCAGATGGATAAATGGATGGACCGTGGATAAAACACATATATAATGGTGGGGCCCATATAGATTTGAAACCATGCCTTATGCTAGTCCCAATGGGACTAGCCTATCCGCGCCCAGTGTTACCCGAGTTACATGTTAGTGGGTGTTGACTGGACCATAAGACCCACCTTGAATATATGTCCCCACCATCCACCAGTTTTTATAGTTTATTCTAAAATATGGTCCAAAAAATGAAACATTGAATGCCACCATTAGAAAATTCCTAGGGGTCACTAAAAATTTAGATGAAGCTGCTATTTCTTTTTTCTCTTCATCCGAGTCGATATATATATATATATATATATATATATATATATATATATATATATATATATATATATATATATATATATATATATATATAATAGATGATCATAACCCTCAAATTGGCATTTATCAACTAATATGAGATGTTTAATGGTCTAATTCAAGGACAATGACCGAAAGGTAATGATTGTTTTATTAAAAAGAGACAATGCATGGTTCATCAATTCAAAGATTATGTTTAAGAGATGTATGTGAATTGAGAATAGGTATACCAAATTTGGTGGCATGGCAATGACATATTTTGTCTCATACTTTACAAAAGATAGAAATTGAGACAACAGGGGCAAATATGACAAATTGTCAATTTTCAGACATTTGTTATTTGTACTTAACAAACAGATTTTTGTGAAAAAGTACTTAATTTCATATATCAGGACTTTTTTCAGACAAATTATCAAATAGATTTTTCAGTACATATAAGTACTAAAATTCAGTACTTTAAGTTTTCAGCACTTAAGTTAATTTTCAGACCTCATTTTTCAGTTTACCAAACGGCACCTAAAACAGTCTTCTGTCTTGTGGCTCAGACACCGATGGTATTTACAATACCGGGGATCATTTACCTTCCCAACTTCGTGGGGCCGAATCGGTTCTGGTAAGCGGATTACATTCTCTTCCACTAATTGTTCCATGATGGGGATCAGATCGGCCATGTCGAAGGTGTACGGTCCGTTGGCTCTTTCTCTCTCGGCTATTGTTATTCTTTGAGAAACGTAAGGCCTCTTGCCTCTATCTTGGGTAGGTGTTGCTTTCATGTCCGTCTTTGCATCCACGGCGGGCCGCTTCCGATCTATTATACCTTTGCCTTTATTTATATTGTGCGTTTCTGCAATCCTTACTCCTTCTCTTTTTTGCCTTTCGGGCCTGAGGTTCACTCGTGCTGCGGCTTCTTCTACTAGGTGTGCTTTGGTGGCCAATTCTCGGAAAGAGTGAAAACTATTCCCTGATAACCCGTATGATATCATTGGGTCCAGGGCTCGCATACACATCTTTATCTGTTCTTTCTCACTGGGTAACTCTTGGCATTGAGCGGCTATCGTCCCCCATCGGTCCATGAACCTCTCCACGGGTTCGCCCTGTCTTTGTCTGATCAAGGCCAGATCTGTCACTGATGTTTCTCTTTCTATAGAGAAGAATTTTGAGACAAAACTGTCTCGCATCTGCTCCCACGACTTCACTGATCCGGCCGGTAGCGACATGTACCATTGAAAGCTTTCCCTATCAGCGTTGACCCAAATAACCGGATACAGTACTGTGGGACGGTCGACCAATTTCCCAATGCTGTGAGGAAGTGAGTGATATGCTCCTCTAACAACCCCCTACCGTCAAATTTTTCAAAATCCGGACATCTGAAGTTGACAGGAAACGGTATTTCTTCTATCTCCAGCGGGTATGGGACCTGATATTTATACCCGGTTCCTCTTTCCTTCTCCTTTTCTTGTCGCATGAGACTTGTAATCGTTTGCGACAGTTCCTCTCTCGTCATTTGCGCAGTCGGGACTGTTATTCGTTCCACTGGAACTCTCCTGGCCTGGGTAAGTAGTTCGGCCCTAGCTGGCCCTTCTACTGTCCCTTGAGATTCTTCGGCTAATGGGCGCGTAGGTGGTACGAGACTTCTAGTAGCACTCTAGGCTATCAAAGTGGTCAATGCTTCCTGAATTATCCTCATTCGTTCATTCATTTCCCGATTGGCCTGAACTAATCTATCGATCTGATCTTGGACTGTAGGCAATTCTTCCGCTTCATACGATCCATCTTCTGTCTCTGCTACTTGAACCATTGCGATTAGCACTGGTCGGGCCTTCCGAAACTGCCCCTGTCTTGGGTCGAGAACTGTTACGGGCTTGGGGCTCTTCACAAGTGCGGTTTCGGTCGATTTGCGCGTGACACAGGTGGTCTTTAACAATGGTGGAAACTGTTCGACCGTCATCGCAGGCACTGGGGACCTAGTTGATGCGACCTGACTGCTGATGGGGATCTTCTGCCCTTGTTTTGGCTGCCATTGTCTCTTGGTCGCAGGGCGAGGTTTTGCAATATTCACCTTCTTATATGCTGCTAAGCTGGCTGCTTTCTTCTGCTCTTTCTTCTGTCGGCACGTTTCTATCAACTGCCATCTTGAATTGGAAGCAGTTGTCGTGGTTGAGATGATGCGAGGAAAGCTGAAGCCTCCGGTGGGCTATTTTTCTGACGCGCTGGGCTATTTTTCATGATGCGCTGGGTTATTTTTCTGACGCGCTGGGGCCATTGCGTCCCAAAATAGTTTTAAGATGTTAATTTATTTGATCGCCGAGGGTTTTTCCTGATACGTTGGAGCATTTCTGTGATGCGCTGGGGCCAGTGCGTCAAAAGATGACTTAAGATGATTGATTTTCCTGATGCGCTGTTATACTTGTGCAATTTGAAGTTCATCTCCGGACCTGCTATGGTTGGAGAGGCGATTTCCGGCGAGGAGTTCCGGCGGTCGGAAAAGGGTTCCGGTGATCGAAAAAAGGTTTTCTGGTGAAGAGGTTCGCCTCTCTCTCTCTCTCTCTGGATCGTGTAAATGAGGTGGTGGGAGGGCGTATTTATAGGCAAATTCGGCCAATAGGAGGCCGACACATGTAGCGCGTCGAGAAAATCACTCGGCGCGTCTTAAAATAACTTTGTCGGGATGCTGATTTTTAGGGCGCACTGGCTGTTAGCCCGTCCTGAAATTCCTGAAAGTGCCTGATTTATTGGACGCGCTGAGGGTCCGTGCATCCTATAATTCCTGAATTCTTGGATGCGCTGGACGAATTTCTGGACGCGCTGGAGGCAGTGCGTCCTGAAATTCATTCTGAAAATGACTGAATTTCATGATGCGCCGGGTGAATTTCTGGACGCGCTGGAGGCAGTGCGTCCTGTAATTCATTTTCTGAAAATGACTGAATTTCATGATGCGCCGGGTGTATTTCTGGACGCGCTGGAGGCAGTGCGTCCTGTAATTCATTTTCTGAAAATGACTGAATTTCATGATGCGCCGGCTATGGATTTTCTTAATGCGCCGGGTACTCGTGTTTCACGAAAATTGGTTTTTGCAAAACGGAGGGCTTGTGGGGCCTGCTTTGCGATGAATGTCGATGCACTGGCCCTATTTCTTCATAATTGAGTAACCCTCCCAAATCAGGGGAGTTTTGGTCATGATGATCAGTGGGGTCCACCACTGGCCCAATTTCCCATCGTTTGGCTAAGTCTGATGTGTGTTGCGATTTTTGTCGCGATGTCCGATGCACTGGCCCTAAATCTAATCAGGTGGTGATTTGGGCACTCATAGTCATTGTTTCGAAGACCCTTACTTTTGGGACCCCAACAGTAACTCAGTACGCTCAATAAACTTTATGGGGTCCACCGTGATTTATGTATTTTATCCACTCTGTCCACCCAATTTACCAAAGAACTTTAAGTTTTTATCTAAAAATAAAGCATGTCCCAAGCTCAAGTGGACCACACCACAAAAAAGAGTGTGGATTCAACATCTACCGTATGTGATGTATGCGGTTTATGCACTCCGTCCATCTGTTTTGACGGATCATCGGCTTTGGCCCATTTTTTTTGTAATGACTGTAAATAAGGTCTAGTTCTCTCTCTCTCTCTCTCTCTCTCTCTCTCTCTCTCTCTCTCTCTCTCTCTCTCCCCCTATATATATAACCGAGTCAAGTTGAGTCGGTTAATATTCGAGTTTGAGTCGAGTCGATTAGGGCTATGGTCAAAACCGACTCGAATTTTTGTTCGAACAGAGTTCGAACACAAAGGCTTTCTGTTCGAACAAAATTTTACCAAGTCAATCTGAACAATCTGACCAATCAAACTCGGTTCATGTCCAACTCTACCCTTGACGATTCGAGGAAGCCCTATTAAAGAGTCCAGGGAGCCTTATGGATTGAAGGTAGTTAAACCATGAGGAAAACGGTGATCGACCTCACCATGTCCCCCCTACACTAAGTGATATCAAAGCAAGGTCTTTCCCTCGAATCGGTGTCTTTTAACGATGGGTTAGACAACAATCCCGTGGATGGTACTCCAAGGAAGTATACATTAATTGCAGCGGCTCTCAAGTCATTCCAGATGGAGAATCAGCAAGCTATGAAGGGCCACAGGCTGTTCTCGGTCGTGTAGCAGAGGCCATTGTTAGGGCTCAAAATATCACCACTTATAAAAAAAAAAGGGAAATAACGACTCGCGAGCAATGGTCTGAATCAACAAGAGACTCAAAAGCAGTCAGAAAAGTGGAACCTTGTTAAACTCCTTGGTTGGGTGGAACCATTAAACACCTCAATAGGTTGGGAGGAATCTTGTCAAACTCCTTAGTTGGGTAAAACCATTAAACACCTCAATAGGGTGGAACCGACTTAAAACATTTAGGTTGAGAGGAACCTGATTTAAACTCTCTTAGTGAAATTTCGTGTGCTCAAGGGATGAGTATGACAACCAGGAGTGGAGTAGACACGTAGTCAAACACTATACATGCTTGTGTTTATGATGATTTGAGCACATTATTATCGTAGCATTGTATGTTTAATTGTTTAATTATGAATGCTTGATAGGAATGTATGCTAGGCACTAGATAGGCACATTCACATACAGGATGTATTTTCAGTAATTATGTAGACTTGAGCTTATATGGATGAATCTCTTATAGTCTACATTAGTTACATAAATTAGGTGTTTGATTAGTTAAATCATTTGTTAATCTATATGTTTAGACTAAATTGCTTGATCACTTGCTAGTCTTTGTGATTAACCCACTTAGATTTGGAGGTCGAAGTGTTCTTGCTTAGCTTAAATTATAAAATAATTTAAGTAGGCGAAAAGAACACACCAAACTAGTAGCTCCGCTCTTGCTATCATGCTTTCTTAGATTAAGCCGTGCTCATGACTTAGCCATTATTCTAGTAGCTCCGCTCTTGCTTCCGCACTCATAACCCCTTAAGTGTGAATCATAGGCGCAATTTCAACTTATATATATGGGAGGTATGAATGGTCGCATAGCCCTCATGACCATGTGTGTAAAGTACACATCAAACTATCATGCTTTCTTAAATTAAGTCGTCTTCTTATCCAGTGAGTTTTGAAAAACACTCGAGTACAATATATCACCCTAGCCAATGGGCACATGCATACATATACATCATTATATAAATGTTGCATGATATACTCATTATTATGAATGTTGTATCATACATGGAACTATTATGATGTGGACATTAAGTTGTATTTGTGGTTTTTAAGAACACTAGAAATGTTGTTTTTACCAAGGAGTTATGGGACCCATGGGTGAAATTTCCTAAACCTTGTTGGTAGAATTAGGTGCCTCATTGTCGAGCCAAGTGGATACATGGGTCATGATGCGTTTGGCTCCCGCTATCGAGGTCGGGTGAAAGAGGTCTGTTGAGCCCTAAAATATGCATATCTGAGCCCCAATTCATAACATAATTACATAGTTTAAGTTGTTAAAGTTAAAAACGTATGCTTGTATTTGTGTTTGCAAGTAATAGAGAGAGAGAGAGAGATATCATGATCTTAATACTAATTTGAAAGATTTAGATTGCTTGGGAATCAAGAAAAATCATGTCAAAGAATGGAGAAGAAAAGCCATGGAGACATCATGTTAAAAGACCTGCATTGTCCAGAAAAATCGATGTGCAAAGCTGCAGGGCCAGAAAAGTAATATGTAAAAAGTTGCAAATTCCGTAGATCAATCGACAGAGCCTGTAGATCAATTGACAGAATGTTGATTTTGGCATATTGGTTGCTGAACTAAAGTGAGGGTTGTCGATTGATCGACAGGCCACATACGATTGATCGCCAAACCAGTTACAATTGATAAAAAATAAAAACCGATCAATCGACCGACCACCTAAATGTCCAGATTCAGTTTTTACAGTTGGCTCGAAAAATCGATTGATCGCCCAAACCAACCGATCAATCGGCCACCGACATAAATTGTGTAAACATTTACACAATTCCAGAAGATTTCAAGTTGGTAGCGGATTTTTGCTATAAAAGGACACCTCTATGTCGTTCCTAAGGCATCATAGAAGGCTTGGAAGTCGTGGGAGGTGAAGATGATCGCTATGGAGCGTCTGCAACTCCTCCAAACTCGATTTTTCTATGTTTTACAGTAGTTTTCCTTTGAGTTTTAGTTTAAACTATTGATGGTTGGCTAAACCTCTTAGCTAGGGCTAAGAGGTGAAGCTTATAGTTATTTTCAATATTCAATTCGAATTGGTTCAATTATTTTTTTTTTAATGAACTTCTAGTTCAAGTTTGAAATAAAGTCAGTATTTTTAGTTAATCTTCTATCTCTTGTGATTTCTCTTACATAGGATGTTTTTATTACTAAGATTGCTTAATGAGGTGTGATTGATAAGATTTTAGGTTGTAGAGATCTTAAATCCATCATGATATGTTGGATGCTAGGAGATCTTACAAACTTTCCTAAGAGCTTATCTAGAACTAAATTAGAAGGAGTTCTTATCTTTTGATTTAATCTGAGATAGATGTTTATGTATTGAATTTAGTTCAATGGAAGTTCAATTCATGCTTCTAAATCAAGTTTAGTGACAAGACTCGAGAAAGAATCATGAATGTGATCTTGCTTGTTTTGTGAAGGATTGGGCTATGTGATTAAATACGTCCAATACCTTAGTTGATTATGAGAGAACCATATCAGTAGATGATCCATGTATTTTAGACATATTATAATGATTTGATTGCTCTATATTCTAATTAGATAGGGATAAAACTATGATTCTAATTGAGTTATTGGCTTGAATGGTTTGAATTAGCATTATGAATTATTATAAGTTAATCATTGGCGCTCTAGTGTTTTATTTCCCTAATTTAGTTCTAAAATAGATAGTTTCATGTTCTGAGATTCCATCCATCAATACAAATCCAAATTTAGTTTAACCTAGTTACGTAGTTTAAAATTGTTATGACAATCCCTGAGGATCGACCTCGGTCTTACTGAGAATTATTACTACATCGCAGCCTTGCACTTAAGGCGAGCGAACAAAGTATGACTAACCTAGTATGCGAGGATTGCAAAATGTGTTCAGGTTGACCCCATAGCATGTCAGAATTATAATAGGGTCTGTTACCGACTGCCGAGTGTAATGCTTTACCAGCCATGGTGTGTTTGGCCCTACCAACGAGACGAGTATATGAGGTCATACACCATGGTGCATTTGGGTATCATCCCTAGTGTTTTACAAAGGATAACAATAATGAGATGTGTTAGATATTTGACCTTGGAGGCATCGTATACATGATTGTATTGCATTATGTTTATCGGCATCATGTGGCATTACATGATATTGCATCACATATGGGTATTATTGTGCACCCTATTGTTCGTAAGTTTCATAACATCACATAGAAATACTGCGCACACAAGAGATGTACTCACTAGGCTTTTTGAAGCTTCTGTCTTCTTTTATTATATTTTTCAAGTCAAGACAAGTAGTAGTAGCAGTTTAACATGGATTTATTTGCGCACTTTGATGTTCTACTCTTTTACTTTTCATTGTGTATTTATGTAGTTAGAATCTGTGCATTCGTTATATCTGTAAATGTTACATAGTGGAATAAAAATTTGGGTTGCACTCACATCCCTTTTATAATGTTGTATATTATAGCCAAGGGAAACATTGCCCGTCGTAAAAAGAAGAAGAAGAAATTCACTCAAATTTTTTCAGTCGCATCCTAAGAGTGGAGCTAGGGGCTCGGGCTCTATTTTGGGGGCGTGATAAGAGAGGACTCTGTTAGAAAATGTGATGCAATGAAAAGTTATGTTAAATGATACATGCATAAGGGCACATAGTAAAGGCGAATCATCATCGTATATATGAAGAGAATGAAACATATATTGTGTACATCTCCAAAAAAAAAAAAGGAAGAAAAAAATACAGCCCTGCTCATCATCATCATCCTCCACATGAGGCATCATCACATGCCCCCAGCAAGTCAAAAGCCCTAATAATCTAAGATCAGACGAAGAATGTGACTCGAGCCATGCTTTGCATACCAAGCAACATAATATCACCCTTATATGATCAGGTCTTGTGCATCTATTCCCGCTACAATTGCCTTAAATTCATCATGAGGCATCTAATTATCCCAGTCTCCTAGCTCCCGAAGTGGCATCAATGGTACCTGAGGCTCGCTTATTAGCTGTCAGAACAACCTCTCACTGAAATACCATTTGAACGCCTTAAGCGCATCAAGAATCATACGCCGATGAGAGAAATCATATGCCGCTAACATGACTGGCTCAGTAAATGCTAGTAATGAAAGGTACAACCAGGGTAAAAACTACAAAAAGGAGGCAGATGCATGAATAAAGAAGGCATTAAAGAAGTGGAATGCAATAAGTTCACTGAGGGTGTTTGGATCATAAGTTACTTTAAACAAAGCTACTTATGCCACAAGTACCTTATCCTGGTTTCTAATTATTCAGCAATATATATATATATATATTGGTAAACAACATACTTATTAGCCAAAAAGTAGAAAAGCATGTTTAGTTTTTAACATCATAGGTATTTATCCATCAAGTCTGTTTAGTCCCCCTCACATCCACCATCCATCATGTGGAGCCAACCTTTTATGTGGAGCATTCACTGTGTGTCCCCACCTTAAATGTGGGTCATCCATCGTGTGGGGCCCACCTTGGATGTGGGACATTCGTCATTAGGGTCGACCTTTAATGTGCATCGTCCATTATGTAAGGCCCACTATTGAGCCTTAAATTATACATATTCTAACCCCAATTCATCACTCTTTATGCATGATTTATAGTATTAAAGACCCATCTTATGCATGATTTTGTGTTTATAGGAATGAGAGAAAGACTTTCTGAATTCAATGCTAAAAGACCGCTCTAAGACACCTTGAGGATCAAAGGAAGAAATGCCAAGAATTGAAGAAAGAAACCATGGAAGATGAAATTAAAAAATAAAGAAAAACTTTAGAGAAATCATATTAAAAAGACCTGAAAGGGCCAGAAAAACCAAAGTGCAGAGCTGTAGGGCCAGAAAAGTAAATTGTATAAACTGTAGAAAACAGCCCTGCTATTACACGTCCGACCGGTCAGCCCTGGGGTTGAGATAGGTCGAATTTCCAGCCTTTTGGGCTGAAACTTGTTAGACGAAAAACACAAGTCGACGACCTGTCGGCCACGTCTTGAAAACATAAATTTCTAATTCTGTTTCGATTTTTCCTGTGCAACTGCGTAACCTTTTGCATGATTTTGAAACTTTTCAAGGCGATGAAAATTCAAAGCTATAAAAGGACACCTAGGGGTGGATCTAAACTCATGATAGAAAGCTAAAAAGTTCGTGAGAGGTGGAGATGAGTATCGTGAAGCGTTCGCAACTCCTCCAACTAGGGTTTTTATGGTTTTTCTATGCTTTTATAGTAGTTTCCTCTTGAAATTTATTTTAATCTGTTAATGGTTTGTTAAACCTCTTAGCTAGAGCTAAGAGGTGAAGCTTATAGTTGTTTGCAATGCTTAATTCAAATTAGTTCAAGTACTTTTAGGTTTAATGAAGAACACTTTCAATTCAAGTTTGAAATAAAGTTAATATTTTTAGTTAATCTTATATCTCTTGTGATTTCTCTTACTTGGAATATTTTGATTACTGAGATTACTTGATGGGTGTTGATTGATAGGATTTTGGGTTGTAGAGATCTTAGATCCATCATGATTTGTTGGAGGCTAGGAGATCTTACAAATCAAGTTTCCTAAGTGCTTATCTAGAACTAAATTAGAAGAAGTTCTTTATCGTTGGAATTTGTCACGCCCCAAATTCGGTTCTCGACGTCCATTCGCTGTAACCCGAATTCAGAAGTGGCAGCCTCCGTAGTACCCCGATCTTGAATCCTAACCCCACACGCCAGGTTCCGATCCTAGGATACCACAAGGAGGATTTTAGGGTCTGAATTTTTTTTTTGAAACATGAGCATCACCATATGAGTACCATCAAAGACAAACACAATATTTTCACTAAATCATTTCATTTACATACAGTACTGAAAGGTAAATACACAATGTGTAAATATAAAAACTGTGCACAATCCGACACCTCCTGCTACTGCACTCCTAACTCCAACTCAACGTTGCTGATATACTCTGGTAGAACCTGCAGCGTAACAAACGCGCATAAGCTTCGAACGAAGCTTTGTGAGTGCGTGTGTGCGTGTACAATGCGTATGACAAGCATGATAAATATCAGAGTAAGCAGTAAAGCATGATGAGAACTTTAAACCAAGACTTAGCCAAATTAGGCTACACGATCATATGATATGAATAACCATCCTACAACGGCTATGCAAGCATGCAGTACAGATAACTAGCCTGCCATGGCTATGCAAGCATGCAATACAGGTAACCAGCCTACCAAGGCTATATACTCAAACTATGCAATGGCCTATAGGGCCTAATGTTGCATACAATGATCCAATGCATGTATGCAAATCACCACCTCTCAGTACAGTGGTCCAGATATGAACAGTCATAACGCAATCACGTAAGCAATGCAGGACTCGGAACTGGTAGCTTGCCCAGTGTGGTAGCTCGCCCAGGCTTATAGCCCCGCCCACATCACACCCGCCCACGTCAGGACCGTCCAACACCACACAGTGATACCAATACCATCTCTGAAATAGAACATCACCGGGGTCTCACAGACCTCACTACTCACCAGTAGAATGCCAAAGCCTATCTGGTGCAATAGCGGACCTACTCACAGCTGGTCAAACTCAACCCCCTTTGCCAACACTCTTCCGGCAGGTTAGGTCAGACCTCCTTCCAAACTGACCACGTGCAGTGGAAAACACCGCCGTTTGGTATTCGGCATACTGGTGTATGATTAAACCACCCGATCCTTGAATGGAGCACCCACCTTGGTACCAACGGGTTCAGGGACTTTCACCCAGGGACATCTATGGCATCCTGTTTAAAGATCACATATTTCCGGTGTTCCTACAAACCACGATGGAGCTGTGGTTGCAACGTAGTAACCATGTTATATGCGGCACAAGCAGACGGTGCGAAATGCAACCATGCATACAAACGTGGGACGACATGCCCGTGCAAGTCTCCAAAGAGCACCATAAAACTATAAGGTCTCAAACACAATGTCACCGTCAGCTGGTAATGAATTGCACGACAATCACGACCGATATGGCCGGTTGATACAAGACAATCAGATGAGCCAAGCATTCATGATGCATGAGTCAAGTATACGGTATGAGTGCCAACAAGTAGTCCATCTACCACGATGGCTATAAATCAATCTAGTCAAACTTATTTGAGATATGATTAAGATGAGGGGACACATATGAATGATCGAGTCATAGTGCGGGATGTCGCTAGCCAGGGAATCTCGCACCAAGGGCTACAAGGTATGCTAAGTTATGCCTGCCATACAGTGTAAGTCAGGATGATAGATTCCTGTCCTCGAATAGTCCCATACCTATTGGAGGGGTTTGCGATAGAGAGCACGTGAATTACATTTGCGCGACTACATCTCGAATGCTTTATGAATGCGTTTACGCCCTAGTGGTCCCCAACTAACAATGGTGATTCGGGATGCATACTCATTACACATGCATAGTGGTCGTCAAAGCATATACTATATAGATCGAATAAGTGTATTCCAAATAACACTACGTGTGGCAACAGACATACTAAAAATAGCATAAAAAGATAATTCACTTATAATACAAGCAAACATAAAGAGATAAGACTCTAAATGGATGGTATACAACAATACAGACGGTCCAACAACTGAACGGTGTGGATTAACCTTCAACATTCAGATAACCCAAATGGAAAGGAAATGATTGAACACACTACTTACACATCAAAGGTAGAACCTACTTGAGCGGCAAGAGTAGAATACTCAAAATCATGCCGAGACCCATAATCCTGTAGTACAGTGGAGATGAACACAATAATGGTCCGTAAAAGGAATGTCATAGAAGGGGGTTGCAAGATAGACATGTCATGACAGAGGATTATAAATAGTAGGGTAATCTACGATAGATGGTCAATACTATGAGGTCCAAAAAGGGACAACAGGTCTAACCTCATACTACAAGATAGGCTCCATATAATGGATGGCCTAGATGACATACGAACGTCGAGGATGAGCCCCATACTCGTCCTATAGGTAAATGGACGGTGTGGATGAGATATACACGATATGATAGTCTTTAATAGTTGGGTACAAGGGTAGGAGGGGTGAGTCATATGAGTATACACAAGCTGAGTTACCAGGGTCAATCAACATGGTGAGTCAACAAGGTGAGTCAATAAGGCAGGTTGACAAGACGGGTCAACATGGTGAGTTAATAAGGTGAATTGACAAGACGGTTCAACAGGGTGAGTTTAAGAAAGTAGCCCTGTGACTTGGATCGAGCGAACATTTAGGTATGACCTTTCAATAAGGGTTTACACAACTAATCATCAAGGTGGATCCACGGGATGGACAACGCGGTCATTCGAACACGTACACTGAGGTGGTCCTAAGGCCATCCTGTACATAACATGCTAGGGTCCATTCATTCGGATGGTTTGGATCAAGCACAAATTAAGGCGGTCCTAATCGATGGGCAACATACATATCGCACCATAGTGGCCAATGGCTGACGTGGATAGAACACATGCATAACAAGGTGGACCCGTGGTTGGGTATAACAGTACAAAGGAATGGGGGAGCCACATACATCAATGGGCCCCAACAGTTTGGGATCAACCCGATATTTGTGCTTTACCACTAATCAAGTGAGATGGCAACCAAACACCATGGTGGGGCCCGCACACCACACGTGTGGAACCCTACCCATGATTGAGTGACTTATGAACAGGAAGAAAGGCAAATAAGCATAATAGATGGGTCCTATAAAGTTTCCAATGGTAGGCATTCAATCATCCTTATTTTCTACGTGTCGCCCACCTAAAACTGGGCCCACACCCCTGCCAAGAAGAACGACACGATATACTCAACATTCATCAAGGTGGGACCCAAAGTTGGGCCCCATCACCTTTGGTTAGATGGATAAATAAACATTACAATGGCCCCAAGGAAGGTTTCAAAGGTGGGCATCAATGGCCACGGTTTCTTACGATGTGGTCCACTTGAGGTTTGTATATACCTCATCTTTTCTTGGAGGGCCCATGGACTAAAATAATATGCAAAGACAGATGGGCGTCATATATAAAACAGATACATCGTGGTGGGACCCACAGAGCGTAGCACCCAAATGGGCCCCAAGAGTTTTGAATCAAACTAATATTTTTGTTTCCTCCTTCACCCATATCCATGTGATCTTATGAACAGGTTAAATGACAAATAAACATCACCCATGTGATCTTATGAACAAGTTAAATGACAAATAAACATCATTGTAGAGCCTGGGAAGGTTTTCAACGTTGGAATTCATTATCCCCCACTGTTTCCCGTGGCAGGGTCCACTTGACATTTGGGTATGCTTAAATTTTGGGCGGCCACTTATGAAACAGGTTGGATGACAATTAAACATCACTGTAGGGCTGGGAAGGTTTCAATGGTGGAGATCATTATTCCCAATGTTGTCCCGTGGCATGGCCCACTTGCCATTTGGATATGCTTAAATTCTGGGCTCAGCCACTAAAATGAGCTGGAAAAACATATGGACGGAATAGATAAAGCAAATACATCCTAGGTGGGTCCCATGAGTGGCCACCGGCTTGGCAGACACCCCATATATATATATATATATATATATATATATATATATATATATATATATATATATATATATATATATATATATATATATATATATATATATATTATTTTATTTTTACCAAGTGGGGGCCCACAGAAGCTTTGGATCAAGCTGATATTGTTGTTTTCCCTTTTTCACACGCATGTGTGAACTTATGAACAGGTTGGATTTCAAATAAACATCATGGCGGGCCGTAGGAAGGTATCAACGGTAGGGTCACTGTCACTACTGTTTTCTGTAGTGAGGCCCACCCCAAATCTGGATCTTCTTGACATTTGGGCCTTGGCCCTGAATTGATACGGGAGAACAGATGGACGGCTCAGATAGAGCAAATACATCATGGTGGGTCCCACGTGGTGGGACATAGATTGGGCGGCCGGGCAGCCCAGCGTCCGTGGACGCTGGTACTCCCAGCGCCTTCCCTTATCTTCTTTTCCTTTTTCTTTTTTTCTTTTTTTTTTTGTTTTTCTATAGTTTTCCCCCAGTGGGGCCCATAAGAGGATGATCCGCTCTGTCTATCAGGTTCTTCATCTCCTTGGGGACCTAATGAGCCCAATATTGGGCAGGTGGAACAGTCTACAAATGTCACGGTGGGCCCAAGAAGTTTTGACAGTGGGCATCCTTGCCTCCACTGTTTCTTGCAGTGCGGCCCACTTGAGATTTGAATCGGCTTCATATTTGGGCCTTAGCCCTAAAATGATATGGGAAAACAGATAGACGGTGTGGATACAATAAAAACATCAAGGTGGGTCCCACGAGTGGGGACCCATTCCTGCCGTCCTGACGCTGGACGGTTCCAGCGTCCCAGACGCTGTGACGTCCAGCGTCTGGACGTTATTTGCCTTCTTTTTTTTTTCTTTTTTTTTCCTTCTTATTTATCAAGTGGGGCCCACTTAGTGAGGATCCAATCCGTCCATCAGGTTCCCCATCTCATGGGGGACCCAAAGAACCCTATATTGGGTGTGCTACGGGGCCTACAAACATCAAGGTGGGCCAAAGAAGTTCAGCAGTCCACATCATTGTCTCCAATGTTTTCCGATGGTGTGGTCCACCTACGATCTGGATCTGCTTCATTTTTTTGTGTTCAGACCTAAAATGGGCTGAAGAAACAAATGGACGGCGTGGATCAATACATGCAGCAAAGGGGGGTCCCACGAGTGGGCCCAATGTCAAGCCCAACAGGGGCAGACGCTGCTGGGCAGCAGCGTCCTCTGGATGCTGACTGTCCAGCGGCCGGCTTCACCTTCCTTTTCTTTTCTTTCTCTCTTTTTTTTATATTAATTATTATTGTTATTATTATTATCATTATTATTATTATTATGTGGGGCCCATTCATGGACGATCCAGCCCACCCATCGCTTTGCCCATCACAAGGTGGGCCCAAGGAAAAGAAAATGAAGGATAAATGAGAAAAATGGGGGAAGTTTGCACTCACAATGATGGTTGGACGGTTGGATTGCCGATCGGACGGTCTGGATGATGATCGGGGTCCTCCAAGCTTGATTTCCTCCTTCAACCTCTCTCTTTCTCTCTTGATCTCCCTCTAAATCTCTCTCTAAACTCACTCAATCTCTCAAATCTCTCTACTTCTCTCTCTTCTCTCTTCTCTCTCTCTCTCTCTCCCTCTCTCTCTCTCTCTCTCTCTCAAATCTTGTAATTGAGAAGGCCACCCCCCCCCCCCCCTCCCACGTATGGCTCTTGTATGGGAAGAGGGGGGTGCATGATGTCATGATGATGATGATGATGATGGGAGAGAGCATGAGAGGTATGGGTTGTGGTTGACTTTTGGTGAGAGAGGATGGGGTGGGTATGGTGATGATGGCTAGATAATGATAGGGGTATGGGTGAGAGTGATTGAGTTGACATGTTGTTGGGAATTGTGCAAGTGGGGCCCACGCCACACGCGCGTTGCGTGGCCCACCTCGAATTGCACAAACGTATGCATCTAACACACCGGGTATCGCAATGGGGCGTGCCGCGCGGCGTTGGAATCGTGGCGCCCGCGCGGTCGCAAGGGTACAAGTCTTAGGTCGTTGTGTACTAAATCAGGGTCGCGATCAAGGCTCTCTAATCTGGTCCATCCGGGACGTACCGGTACCGGAAACTAAACGTACGGAGGGCAATTCAGGGTACGGGTCTTACAGAATTGATCTGAGATAAATGTTCACGTATTGATATTAGTTTAATAGAAGTTCAATTAATGCTTCTAAATCAAGTCTAGTGACAAGACTTGAGGAAGAATCATGAATCTGATCTCAATTGTTTTGTAAAGGATTGGGCTGTGTGATTGGATACGCTCAATGCCTTTGTTGGTATAAGATAACCATATTAGTAGATGATCCATCTGTTAGTGCACTTTTCTATGGCATACTAGTGCACCTTATTTGTCAATCACGTGTGTCCATATGTTGTAAAGTCGGTTGAGCCTTGGCAAGCTGAAGACTGAAGATTCAAGTAGACAAGAAGCATCAAGGAAGAAGAACAGGTAAATGAGATGCCTTGGTGATCCTAGCCCTTTGAACCAAAACACCCAAAACTTCTTAGATGACTTAGACCGATTAGAAATACCCTTAGTCATCATCATTAGTCTTAGAACACCTTGAAAAACATGATAAATTAGACTAATTTAAGAGGTGGAAGTTGCTGTAATTAAATCAGCCCGAACATCAGCTTTCGATAGACCTTCGATATATCGGAAGCATATTTCGATAGACCTTCGATATATCGAAAGGTCTATTCGATATATCAATTTAAGCGTCCAACAAATGCACAAATCCTCTGGATAGTTTGTTCGATCAATCGAACTGCACATTCGATATATCGAAATGTGTGGATTCGATATATCGAAACCTATTTCGATAGATTGGGAATTTTGTCCAGCAACTTGCTAACTCTCTAGACAGATTCTCCGATATATCGAACAGGGTATTGTTGAGCTCTTAAATGTGCATATTCTAACTCCATTTCATTACTAACTATGCTTAAAATGAGTGATTAAAGACCCAACTAATGCATGGTTTTATGGTTGTAGGAATGAGAGAGAGAATTCATCAATTGAGGGCTTAGAGATGCTGTTTACACTCCTTGAAGATCAAAGGAATAAAGGACCAAAGGTGGAGCAAAAGTGCATTGAAGATGAAGGAGGAGAAGCTGAGAATTCAGCAAATTTCATGTCCACCGGTCGGCCAGCCACAGCCACCGACCGGCCGACCAAACCCTCCAGAAATAAGAAAGTCACTGGACACATTTTAGGAGGACCGACCCATTAACCGACTGGCCGGACAGACTGACTGACCGGTCGACCGACCGGCCGGCTAAAAGGTCGGCCTATGCATTACAACGTCCAGCAAATTCAGCAGTTTGAAGCAGTTCCACAGGCCAACCGGACGACCAGTCTGCTGATGGGTCGGGATGTGTAAAAAAGACTCCAGTGAGAATTGCATTTGCAGGCACTTTGTTCGATCGGCCAGACAGGGGGTTCGACCGGTTGGTCAACACTCAGGAACATCTGGAACTCCAAAAATCTCTGTGCAAAACGCTAATGTTACTGGATTTTTCGAAGTTTCTTCGCACCTAGGGCCCCAAAGCTATAAAAGGACTCCTCTAGCTCGTTCCTAGGGCATCCTAGAAGAGATTTACCACGGTGGGAGGCGGCGGAAGTCAGATCCGGAGTTTTACAACTCCTCCTAGTTTGTTCTTCTAGTTTTTATGTTTTTCTTAGTTGTTTTCATATTTCCTTGGATTATGAACGGCTAAACCTCTTAGCTAGGGCTAAGAGTTGAAGCTTGTAGTGAATCTAAGATGTTTCAATTCGTTTGATTTGGTTTCAAGTTGGATTATTAGTAAAGAACAATGGTTAAAGTTTGAATAAAGTTCTAAGTAGTTTTTTTTAATCTTATGATGGCTCATGGATGTTTAGAAGAATTGCTTGAGTTCTTAATTGTTCTGAATTATTCTAAACATGTACGCTCCGAGGAATTGGATTCAATACGCTCTAGACCTTTGATCCTTATGTGGAAACTTCATACCAAAAGCTCTACTTTTCTAGAATTTCTGCTTATGTGTGGTTGTTTATGTGATTTGAATCAAGTTCAAATCATGATCTAGTTATACTTTGTGACAGAATTTAATGATGATTATGATTGTGATCTTAACCTATTAGAACTAGGATTGACTTATGCAATTGAGTGTGCTCAAGTCCTAACTTGAATTGAGAGAATCATGTACTTGAATCACACATATGGCAGAGTGTTTGTTTTAACTGCTCTATCATCCGGCTAGATAGGATTTAATTTCGACTCTAGTTGAGAAAGTGAGAAACCACAATGAATTAAGCATCAAGGATTGCTATAAGTGAATCCTTGAACCCCTAGTGCTTTTTATTCTTGATTACATTCAATTTAATTCAAAATATCTATCTACACCAAATTCATAAATCCTGTTTAGTTAGTTCTTAATTAGAAACCATTGGAAGTGTTTTGTGAATTCCTACACAAGTCCCTATGGATCGACCTTGGTCTTACCGAGATTATTACTACATCGCAACCCTACACTTGGGGAAGCGAACAGGTATTTCAATATATCGAAGATAACTTTGATTAGAGGTGGGCAACGATCCTGGCCAGGCCGAGTTAGCCCTAGTTTGGTTTAGCTTGTTTTTGTGCCACCCAAGTTTGTGGATTGGCTCGGTTTGGGTTTCGAGCCGACCTATGCGGCCCGAGTTTAGTTTACTCTAAAAAAATATGGTTCGGGCTGGGATCGGTTTGGTCGAAAATTTTGAACTGAGCCAGGTCGAGTTCGAACAGGTGGCGGCTCTTTTGTTTGTTTATTTGTTTAAATAGAAAAAAAATTATAGAGTTAAAAATAACACACAAAAAAATACAAAAGTATCTTATTACGTGATGTTTAATAGAGGAGTGCAACTTCAAAATAGACATGTAAGACCATTTTCCAAACAAAAGTACAGAAGCATAACTTTATAAGTGCTAGAAAGAGTGTGCATTCATGTATATGTAGAGGTGGGCAATGATTCGGGCTAGGTTGAGTTAGCTCTAGTTTGGTTTGGCTTGTTTTTGTGCCACCCCAGTTTGTGGATCGACTCGGTTTGGGTTTCGGGCCAACCCATACGGCCTGAGTTTGGTTTGTTCCAAAAAAATTTAGTTCGAGTCAGGATCGATTTGGTCAAAAATTTCGAGCTGGGCCAGGCCAAGTTCGGACAGGTGGTGGGTCTTCTTTTTTTGTTTAAATAGAATTTTTTTAAAAAAAGTTAGAAAAATACAAAAGTGTCTTACTACATGATGTTTAACATCTTATAGAGGAGTGCAACTTCAAAATTGACATGTAAAAGTCTTTTTCAAACAAAAGTATGCAAGCATAATTTTATAAGTGCAAGGAAACAATGTGCACTCGTGCATATGTATTATGTATTATCCACGTCATCATGTATATGTATTATCCATATCGTCCATCCATTGTTACATATCATTTTAGGACATGATCCCAAAATGAAATCATATCCAAAGCTCAAGTGGATCACACCACAGGAAACAATGTGCTTACAATCTACAAGTCGAATCAAACCGAGCTGAATCAAACCAAGCTTTGAGCCGGTACTGCCCTAGTTTGAAGTTGGTTTGTTTTTTTCAAACGAGCTTGACTCCGAGGCTTGGTTTGGTTTGAACTTCTATTCGAACCAATCCAAGTCGAGCTTTTTCAAACCAATCCGAGCCGAGCTTTCGAGCTGGCTTGGTTTGTGCCCAACTCTAACTCCGATCAATCAGAACCCCAATTCAATATATCGAAGTGGCCGTTTTATGACCGTTATAGATTTTCTTTAAATACAGGAGAGATAATCTTTGGGCTAAAAGAGAGGAATTTTTAGGAGATAGAAGCTACCACTATTACTTACCTTTAGAAGCTCTATTCCTAACCCAAACAAGTGATCTTCCTTGTGATTCATCACAAGTATGGAGCATTCAAAGCTTATGATGAAGATGCAATTGTCCCTCTTTTGATCTCTAGAGATTGGATTGTTCTTCATAGTAAATTCCTATCCAATACTCTATGATGAGATCCTTGTAGGTGAGACTCTCTAGGCAACCCATTCTCATTAGTTGTAGAGTCTCAAACCTACCTCTCATCCACCTTGGTCATCTCAAGAAGAGCATATGCAAAGGGATTGATCGTTTGAGCTGGAGCATTGGTAATGCAACGGCATCAACGTTGAGGGAGTACAAGGGTAGCTGATTGAAGCACGGGAGAGCGGAGATCAAGCAACCCAAAGTGGCGCATCAAAGGGGCTCAATCCGACAAGTAAGTTGTCATTTGTAAGAGTCTGGTTCCACTCTCTTCCTATGGGGAATCGAGTGTATAGTTTGTTTTCAAATTCGATAGGTTCAGTTGTAGAACCTTGGCTCGGTTGTAAAGCCTAAAACCATTGAGGTTCAGTTGTAGGACCTTGACTCATGAGTGGATTCTAAATTGAGGTTCGGTTGTAAGACCTTGGCTTGGTTGTAGAGCCTAAACAAATCCCCAAGGGGAGCCAACAATACGAGTGTGTACGTGTAGGTTGGAAAAAAAACCTGTAAACTTTTCGGTTGGGTGGATCCGAGTTAAAACACCTTGGTAGGGAGGAATTAGATTTAAACTCCCTAGTGAATGCCGGTGTGCTCAAAGGGGTCGAGTACTTAAACCGGGAGTGGAGTAAACCCGAAGTTGAACCATTATACATCATTGTGTTTGTACTTATATTTAAGCACATTTTTTATTATGCACTGTGTCTAATTGTTTAATTATGAATGCTTAATTAGGAATGTATGCTAGGCACTTGATAGGCACATCCACACACACATTATGTACTTTCACTCCTTGAGTAGACTTGAGCTTATATGATCCACTCTCATATAGTCTACTTGAGTTGCATAGATTAGGTGATTGATTAGTTTAATCATATGTTAATCTATGCATACTTAGACTAGGATGTTAATTATTTTAATTATATGCTAGTCTATTGATTGGACTCACTTAAGCTTAGAAGTCGAAGTGTTCTTGCTCACTTAGTTTAATTTGATAAAACTGTTAAGTAGGCGAAAAGAATTTAAAAATGTCCTAATCACCCCCCTCTAGGAGTTAGCCATAATTCTAGTTGCTCTCTAAGCTTCCGCATGCGTATACGTTGGTGTCGTGTTAGACCACCCAACATAATTTCACCATTTATGTTTGATGTATTATGGTGATTTAATTGCTCTATATTCCGATTGGATAGGGATAGAACTCTAATTCCAATTGAGTTATTGGCTTGAATGGTTTGAATTGGCATTGTGAACGATTATAAGTGGATCATTGGCGCTCTAGTGTTTTATTTTCCTAATTTAGTTCTAAAATAGATACTTTCACGTTCTTAAATTCCATCCATCAATATACATCCAAATTTAGTTTATCCTAATTACGTAGTTTTGAATTGTTACGACAATCCCTGAGGATCGACCTCAGTCTTACCGAGAATTATTACTACATCACAGCCTGGCACTTGAGGCGAGCAAACACCCACCTTTAATGTTGGCCATCCATTATGATTCATGTGGGACCCACCATCAATATTATTGTCCATCACGTGGAGCCCACCTTCAATATCCACCGAGCCCACCTTTGATGTGGACCATCCATCTTGTAGGCCCCACCTTCGATGTGGACCATCCATCATGTGGATCCCACCTTAATGTGGATCATCTATTATGTCGAGCCCACCATTATTAATTGCCCATCATTGGGGCTCACTTTGATGTAGACTATCCATCATATGGGCCACACCTTGGACATGGGTTGCCCATCACACAGGGCTTACCTTAGATGTGGGTCATTTATCATTAGGGTCCGACCTTTGATGTAGACTGTCCATCATATGGGGCCACCTCGATGTGGGTCATCCATCATGTGGGGATTAGCTTCAATGTCCATTACCCATCATGTGGAGCTCACCATTGATGTGGACTGTCCATCTTGTGGGCCCACCATTTGAAAGTGGGTCGTCCATTATATTCTCCATTTTTGTTGTGGGTTATTTATCATTAAGCGCTAACCTTTGATGTGGACTCCAAAGGGCCCAATTTTATCTACGTTTGACCGGATGTCATCTTGACTCGTCACTTATTCTTGTGCTAAGCGTGGTGTTTCTTTGTGTTTGCATCTCACATCGCGCTTGTTAAACTAAGGGTTGTGTGCATTTCTAAATGTATTTTATTTCATACCGACAGTTATTTATGCCCATTGGAACTTATGTGTGTAGTATTAAAATGAGAATTTCTTGTTCCCAAACATAGCAAGGCTATAGTACGCATACCCGTCACCCTCATAGGCTTTGTGACCACACCCCACACTCGCACATGTGCAAGCTCGAGAGAGCGCACACAAACATTACATACACTTTGCATGTATAAGGTTTTGTAAGGAGATATTGACCACCATAGAGTGTTTACTCCACTTCACACATCATTCATAACATGGGCACCCACTTTACACCTCACCCTTATTTTACACCTCACATGCCACCTCACCCACTCCTTTTTCTTATCTCATCTATCCATCATCCTCCACTAACTCCACCAATCAGTCCCTCTCCTTCCCCCACCTCTTTGTCCACTAATGCATGTGATCCAACACATGCTATTGGCTTATGCATGCTAGCCATTAAGGCTCCCTCTCCCTCCACATGTCGCTCATGTTGGCTATGGGAGAGCTCTCTTTACAAAATGGAGAATATCTCCCATTTTCTTATTTTCTCTCAAAAAAAGAAGGGGGCTTGTAGAAATTTTTTAAAGGAGAGAGAGAGAGAGAGAGAGAGAGAGAGAGAAGGGAAGATTTGAGATCTCTCATCTTGGTGGGCCATCTTGGTGGGCCCAAGCCATCCGGCTGTCTGGATCAAGGAGGGCACACCACCCTTAAAAATTGATAGGTCACCTTGCACCATCTCTTATGTCATTGTACTGCTTTCTCTTTGTGTATTTGTGTTTGGGATGGCCCACTTAGGGTTTGTATTATGTGGGTCATCCATCTAATGGTGAACTAGCTATAGACCACCTTCATGTAACCTTACGATATTTGTGAAACCCATTAGCTATGTGAAGTTGTGATATCATATGGTGTTATGCAGCCACCTAAATAGATAACTGGCCCAAAATAGTAGGTAGGGCTTAACTCAACTTGTAACGCCCCAGATTTTCGAGATTTATTTGAAATTTTTTGAAAATTCATTTTTAATTTATTTTTTTATTAATTATCGTACATTTACCGTTGATTTGCGAATAGCGAGACATCCATAGGAGATCCGATAGGGGACCCTTTACAAAAGTTGCTTAGAATGATCCCATAAACATCGTAGAAAGATCAGATTTAAAAAATCACGCACTTTTCAGATAATTTCGAAAATGCCATTAGTTAAACTTAAGTTAAGATGTCATTTTTAAGTATTATAGTTTCTGACAATCACTTTCACGTAAAACCTTGGATTTAAACTTTTGGGCACATATTAACCATACACATCAAATTTCAGCCCTTAAATCATAGTAAAAGTGGTCCAATTGTCAAATCAGCCCCTTAACCCTTGATTTTCATGTCCATCGAGTGAGGAAAGTAGATGGTTATCATAGTCGAATATTTCTGTTCATATGAGTGACTTGGATCGTCTTTATTATGGACCAATAGTATGATTTGAGTGCCCCACCTTGATAAGCATCTTTCTTATGCGCGAAGTTATCCCGTTTTAGAAATTAATGAGTTACCAACTCTTTTTAAATCTGAACCTTTCAATTTACCCACTTCTCACCATCAATCACTTCTCAAATTTGGACCACTTATTATACTCATATGACTACGAGTTTACACAAAGTTTGGACCCTGATCTATAATCCTACACCGTTGAACCACAAAGCTAGCCCCTTCCTTTTTCGCCAAAAGTTGAAATTTCAGATCTAGGCATTTCGCACCATCAATCAACCACTAAACTTTGTACAATTGTTTGTCTATCATTACTACATATTTTTCCAAAATTTGGGCCCTGATCATCAAGCGTAGACTGTTAATTGAGATCAAGCCCATTTTAGCACACGTTAGGCCATTTTCAAAGATCGGTCAATCCAGAATGTAGATCATCAAGAAATTTACGTATTTTGACTCTACTCTTTGAACTTGATAAGATGAATGGATTGAAATTGATCAAAGATCATCCGAATATTGAGATTTGAGAAACCCACCTCAAGAGGTTGTTACAAAAGACCTTGCGTGCACATCCCTCTCCACATTTCTACTACGCACCTCAAAATCCTTCTCCTAACCCTAGCCTCCATGCCCTAGAGAAAGAGAGAGAGAGAGAGAGAGAGAGAGAGAGAGAGAGAGAGAGAGAGAGAGAGAAGAGAAGAGAGTTCTTTCTCATATTTTTCCAGCGGCTAGGATCTTCTACAACCATCTTCTAAGTCCATTCTAAGGTGAGGATTTTCCTTCAAGCCTTTCATTAATAATATCATGATTATCATAAGTTTCTTTTGTGGCATGTGAAGTTATTTTGTTTTGAATTACTGATCCATATAACATGAAGTTTAATGTAGGATTTTTAATTAATATCATTATATAATGATGTGATTCCTTGTTTAGATTTTTAACTAAGAAGCATGTTTATTTGTGTTATTTATCTTTGTGAAATCTATGCCCTTATTTTCTTAGTCTATGTGATACAGGTAACATTGATTTTCATATTGTGATATATATAAAATATGTATATAAGATCATCTTATAGACATCCCATTATTGTATACTCTTTGTCCCTAAGTTAGTAAAATTATTCGATGTAGAGATATGGAACCCGTGAGAGGTATCCATGATGGAAGAATATATCTTGACTTAACTGAGAGAATGAAATGATTATTTGTTAATAGATCCTTACATGTACATGATGCTTGATTGGATCCATTTACATTACATAAGTATTTTAATGAATTTGGTCACGATGTACAACATTAGCTTTTTGGGACATGATGAAATCATAAAACGGGACAATGAGTGGACACTAATGGTATACAAATTCTCATGAGCCGGGGTTGGTGCCATGGACACTAAGCCCGAACTGTCGGCCTATGCTGGGTCACTTGTGACTTCCCATAGTGACCATTGAGTTTTATTTAAATTGGTTGTATGCGAAAACATTTAAATAAAGGTGAAACTAAAGTCATGCATTCACTTGGCTCCATGTGGGTGTACGGAATTGAGAATAGGCTAGAGCGTCCTACTTCTCTCGTACACTGTCACGTGTAGATTTGGGCTATGAGCGTCCCGTTTCTCACGTGGTCGGGCAAAATTATGGGCTTGTGCGTCACAGGAACCTCTGGTGACTAATAGCTAGCGTGAAGTCGTAACAAGGAGTCTCCCACTTCATGTATTGTGATTCTAGCCAGGGTACCTTAGCCAGAGCATGCATTCCATGCATCGCATTAACAAAGATTTTTACTTGATTGTTTTGTTTGAATAAAGATATTATTGTGTTGCGTTACTCTGAGTTTTGTACATTGGTATTCTTGATAGTCTTGGAGGAAATATTCCCCACTATGATAACGTTTAACGCTATCCCAAACACAATTTAGGTGATGCAGGTGAAGATCCAGGTATTGAACCCGATTTTTAAGGAAAAGAGTTCGATGGTTCGTACAATCACATTGCGGATGACGATGTTGGAGAAACTTAATCGATGTTTTCATTTATTAAATGTTTCTTTTGAGTAGTTGATACATTTATGGAATTATAATAAGTCTTCAAGAGAAGATATAAATTGGTATTTTAGTTAATTAGTGAAGATATTGGTTGGTTCCCTTATTTAAACATTGATGATGTCGTAGTGAGTTTGATAGAATAAGATGAAAACTGTTTCCGCCATTGTGCTTGAATGCTAGATTTCATTATTTGACAAATTAGTTATTCCATAAGTTACTTGGGAATTCGGCTGTCGTGTTATACATGAGAGTCGAAAATCTCGGGTCGTTACACAACTCCTTACCCTAAAAATCATATCTAAGGCCTCATGAGCCAAAAATGAAAGAAAAATGCCATTTGGGCTCAACCTAACTCTTATTGGACCCACCAGACTAAGGAGCCCTCTTTTCTTCCGTATAAACTAGTGTTAGTGCTTGCCGAACTTATATCCATGTACCGCCGACTAGCTTCCCCGAGAGCGTGCCCGCTAAAGGCTAGATGAGTGCTTGGACACACTTCACAACAATCAAAATGAGATTTAGATATGAGGACCATAAACACATTGTATAGGAAAGATAACACGTTGTGGTTATAGAACCCGAGTCCAAGTTCGCTCAAGTATGTCCCCATAACATATATCTCTATCTAACCACACCCTTGAGTTGTGTCATAAAGGCGACCGTAATTGGCTATTTTCGTATATTAGCCCATAAATTAACCTTTATGTTAAAGTGGTTAGTGCAGTAGTTTAATCTTAAATGTGATCTTAAATGCATGTAGGCCTCTCTTGATGTTGTAGGTTGATGCTCAGACTTGTGTGAAATCGACATTATGTAGAATGTATGTGCTATCTTGTACTTGGAATGAAATGGGTGATTGGTGGAAAGAGTCCATTAAATGTGTTTCACTATTATATGAAGATAGTAAACCTATAATTGGAATGTGTTCTATCTTATACTTTGATTGAAATTGATGATAAATAAAGTCCACTTAAATATGACTTATTATTCTATGAAGATGGTAAGCTTATAAATGATGAGGCATTAAGGAGGTTGATTAATAGAATTTTAAAATTGTAATATTTGTTATTGCATTTCATATGCATCACGCCTTGTTCATACCATTACATCAAATACTGTGTTGATGGAAGGACGGATGATGGTCGGTGTTGTAATAACCCTAGTTTTATATTAGTTAAAACATGACCTTTGTTTACTTTAGATTTCAAAAATAATTTAATTAGCATTTTGAATAGTTAATTAAGAAATTAATCACATAAATACTTATAAATTTATATTGAGCTATCCGTAAGGAATTATGGTAGGGTACCTTCATTAAAATCGCTCAACATAAACCTTAGAATAGCGTGGACGTGTCAGGCTTCGCAAAATTTCATAAAACCACAAATAATATGAAAATACCATTAACCAAACTTAAGTTATTTGCAAGGATCATGATTTTCGGCAATTATTATCGTATAAAACTCTATGTACTAGTTCTAGGACACGATCCAACCATACATGTCAAATTTCAACCCTCCGATCATCCTACAAACGCCCTAATCAGAAATCGGGCCATAAGTGGGCCATCTAACTTCGGGACTGTCTCATTTTTGGTGTCATAGCCTAAAATCATGTGGCCTATCTAATTATTGGAGTGGATTTTGCGTATACATCATGGTGGGACCCACGTGCACAGCGTGCACGTAACACATCCGGTCAACACGCGTTGACCGCGTAAATAGAGAAGACACGTCTTCTTCTTCTTCATTCGCTGTTGCGACAGCGACCTCCGCTGTCCGTTTGCACCGTCCATGTCGTCCGTCTGTAGGCCCCACTCTTAAAATCCATGCCGTCCATCGATTTCGTACCTCCAACGAGTACTTCCTCCCAAGTTTCTCTTCCATCCACCAAGTATCTAATCTCCTTCAAATCTTTGTTCAAATCAAGAAGCTATAAGATCTACAGATCTGCCGTGCATGGATGGGCCAGACCTCTTCCGAATCTTCGTGTGGACCCCACTTGTCATCCCAACGGTCCAAGTTAACTTGGGTTGCAAGTCACGGAGTCCGAATCCAAGTTGGATTCAGAATCACCTAGCGTGCGTACGGGCATGCGTGCGGGCTATAAAGGGCCGGCCCTCCTACTGCGTCCCTTCAGAAGAAATAGTGAGAGAGAAAGGGAGGGAGAACTGTTGGAGAAAGAAAGAGAGAAGTTGGAGAGAGAGAAGGAGAGAGAGTGGGTCGTTGGAGAGAGAGAGTGAGAGTCAGCGCACGTCTGCTGCTGCTGCTGCTGCTGTTACTGCTCGTGCTCGTACTGTTGTTACTGCTCGTGCTCGTGTTGCTATTGCTGCTCTTGCTGGGGCAGCAAGAAAGAAGAAGAAAGAAAGAAAGAAAGAAGAAAGAAGAGAAGAAACGAGCGAGAAAGAGAGAGAGAGAGAGAGAGAGAGAGAGAGAGAGAAACGAGAGAGAGAGAAGCGGTGAGAGAGAGAGAGAGGGAGGTAGCTGCGTGGACTGCTATTTGACTGTGGGGACAGCACCCAGTCAGCAAGAATCAGAGAAGAAGAAAGAAAGAAGAAAAAGGAGAAAGAAAGAAGGAAGAAGAAGAAAGTTGTTCTCTATTCCAATTCGAGTCGACTCGTTGAGCGACTCACTGAGCCAACTCGGAATCTAGTTTGGGCTTGTGTGGAACCTATAGTTCATCATACAGTGAGTGATTCTTCACATGGTTTTTCCGTTAATTTCTCCCTTATAGTTCCTTTAACTATTCATCAAATTTTGGTTTGAGTTATGTAATTTCTAAGTTATTCTCAAGTCTTTAAGTTGATCCTAGGTAAGGAATTCCACCGCTTGTTATATTATCCAACTTCATATTTACATTCTTTACTTTCCTTGTAGATCTCTCTCTCTACTTTTCTACGTAACCCTACCTAGAAGTTAAACATAGGTTGAACGTACTTCCTTCGAATTCACCTCCTGAGTTTCAAATATAAAAACCCTAGCTAAACGAAACGTAGATGCACGATACAATGTTGTTGGTACAACACTTTAGGTAACTTTAGGTGATTTACCTCTTTAACAATTCTCTTAATTTATGATGAATAGATGAATAAGTATTTAAATGAAGATTGACACATGCATGGTGTGATTGGGTTTGAATGATGATATGCATTGTATGCTTGAAGATATGTTTCCGTGATTCATGACATTCATATACATCTTTTATACACAACGACAGAACAGGATCATGGTTGATTTGACTCCTGGTATGCATGGATGATTTGCCGCCTCGCTGTACCGGTTAGGTGAGTATGGTTGATTTGCGACAGGTTCCTAATGTTTAGTGGCAGCGAGTTCTGATCGTTTCACTTATTGAGCATGGTTGATTTGCTCGGTTGGATCAGTGGCGCATGGTTGATTTGCCGCCTCGTTGTACCGGTTAGGTGAGCATGGTTGATTTGCAACAGGTTTCTAATGTTCAGTGGTAACGAGTTCCTAGACGTTTGTTGCTCTTACACATGTCATAACATACATGACATCATGATAATCATGTTTCATTCATAATAAAACGTAAAGTATGCTAATCATCACCATAGCCTTGTGTATTCGTATAATTCTAGCTGTCGGTATTGTACGTCTAATATCTTATTAACTGGATTAATACCTGTGATGGAAATGACCTCACTGGGCTTTAGCTCACCAAAATCACCACAGTTCCTGCAGGGTATCAAGAGGAAGAAGGAGCGGCTGAAGCGGAATATCTGGACGACTATTTTTATTAGAAGACTTATTCTAGATTAGGTGTTTAATTTATTTCTTTTAGCAGATGATTGAAATAGACTCTAGTAGATTTAAATATTTTGCAAAGTAGATGTAGTAGTTTGATTAAACTTTCATTTGAGATTTAAGCTATATTAACAAAGCATTTTAGTTTGGTATTATTGTGGTATGTGGAATGGAATTTCTCTAAAGGTTATATTTGGATTAAATTCGCACCCTGAAACTCGGGCCTTGCGTTGTTGTACTCGAGTCTCGAATTTCAGGGCATGACAGGTGTTGTGTTGAATATTGTTGATTGTGAAGAAGGACATGGGGAATAGTATGGGTCAAATTCATGTTCGCCTGTTGTTGGTTGTGAAGAAGGACGCATGGAATAGTAAGGTTGAACCCATGTCCGCTTGTTGTTGGTTGTGAAAAAGGACATAAGGAATAGTAGGGTCAAACCCCTGTCCACTTAGTGTTTATCGGAAAGTAGTTCGGGATTAGATATTTGGGGTTTGAGCATGTGGAAATGTCACCTCTTGCATTCATTTTGCACTACATGCATGCTCTCTGTTTATTAATTTATTTTCTATATGTATATGCATGCTTGTACTTATTATTATTCAAGATTATTAAATGATGTAGAGAGGTAATCCTCTTAGGCTCTTTTTAAGCTCATGCCTTTAATTTTAATTTTTTAAGGAAACCATAGCGGATCGCAGTAAGTGTTTGGAGGATGGGAGCTTCATCCCACATAGCTTAGTTTTTTATTTTTAGAATGTAAAACTGTAAAAGAGAACGTAATATAGATCTTATATGTCTTTTGCAAGATAATATGTAAATCTATATTTTAGATTTTGATTTGATAGCTTGTTGCCTTGTGTTGTCCTTAAAAAATGTGGAAAGAGAAACCAACACAATTGTATAAAAATAAATCAATTTTGTCCTTGCCAGGCCCTAAGAGCGAAGTCAAGGGCTTGGACCTCTTTTCGACGCGTGACATAATCTCCACTGTTTCCTATGGTGTGGTCCAACACAATGCCTGTGTGGCATCCACTTCATCCATTAAATTCACGAGTTGGTGGAACAACATGAGCTAAAAACTAGGCAAATCTAACGCTCTGTGGACCACCACACAACCAACAATAAAGCGATGTGATTTTCAATGGTCTGTGTTCAATCCCACCATTTTCTATGGTGTGGCTCACCTAAGCATTGGATGTAGTTAATTTTTTGGCCCCACATCTTACCATGAGCTCTAAAAACAAATGAACATAATGGATGTTACATGGATATTGCAATGGTTCCCACCACACTCGTCCATAGGAACGGTTTTGATCTCACTCAACAAACAGGGACACTGCACCAAAAATTAAGTCTTACATTTAGAATGGGGTATAACATTGAAAAATGGTCAAAACGGCACCTCAAAGAGAGGTAAAAATATAATTTCCCCACTGACATTAAAAAAAAATAGGTAATGGTTTGTTGATCTGAGTCGGTGCAAGCGGTTAAATGCTTGCATGTTGAAAAGGCAGGTAGC
Source organism: Liriodendron chinense (assembly GCA_003013855.2). Classification (NCBI taxonomy): domain Eukaryota; kingdom Viridiplantae; phylum Streptophyta; class Magnoliopsida; order Magnoliales; family Magnoliaceae; genus Liriodendron; species Liriodendron chinense. The sequence goes on along the minus strand of PVNU02001398.1, from coordinate 3,999 downwards.
TTTTAGATAATAGCTCAAAAGGCTGGTGGATATATGAAAAAAAATTATAAAATAATTACAAAACTGAAGTGTACAAAGAGGGTGTGCAAGGGGTCATTTGGTCGTGTGGATTTGGTGGCAATCAATGTGAATCACAAAAGGTGAACATATTCGGCAATATGTGACGCAGGAAAAGCATGAAGAGATAATAAGAACAATCACTGTCTTCCTCAAGTGATTAAAACCTTAAATTTACAAGGTAGTTTCTTGAATCCACAAGAACAAAATTCAAATATTGTTTATTCAATAATGTCTAATTGTGTATCAACTCTCGATTACACCACTAATAAAGGAAAAAAGAAAACCTAATTCGTAATTACCAAAAATTGTAAAATTCTAACCCCAGTGAAAGTTACCTAAAATAGTAAAACTCATTTAAACCTAATTTGTAAAAAATAGAAATTCTAATTAAACCTTATTAGAGGAGTCCTAACATGATTACAAGTTATATCTAAAAATATGGAAATCTAAAACTCTAAAAATGAGAAAATACTACAAAAATAAGAATTATTAAAAATAATATTTTTTTTAAATCTCATTTTTTAAGCTAGAAGCTCACGTTTTCTCGAAAAATGGACAGACGTGATCGTTTGGCCCGGATGGCCTATTCTAATCAAAATCATAAGTCGTGTATCCTGTAACGATATCTAGATAAAAATTATTGTCGATTTATAGCTCACACTTCAAATGATAATTTCTCCCTATTTAGATTGAATTTCCTCGAATCGGATGCGCATGGGGCCCAATTACATCATGCCCTACTTAAGAATGGGCCTCGAATCTAATAGACTACTTCCGCTTTTGTTTAGCCTCCTTTTGATCTAACCATGATGGAATGTACCTGTGCCATGTCCTACATCAACATGTATGGTGCTGGGTATACCATTTATAGCCATTTTGAAATCATCGCGTTGAACCGTGAATTCAATACTATTTATTATAGATTCTGAAATTGTACCTTATGTAATTACAGCCATCCATTAATTTTCTAATCTAAATTTAACCGTTGGAAGTTATCGTCATCCATGGATCGAGTCATCTGACCGTCCATCAAAATTGTATCTTCCAACTGGGTCAGCCAAACACTAAAGTAAACCATTAATTTCAAAGATCATGGGTTATACTTTACATGTACTGATTAGTTTTCACATAGGATGTCAGTATGCATTGCTTTAGATCATGGAGCGATATATTCCATTAAAAAGGCATTTTGGTCATCCTTGATAGATTAAGGCTAAAAATTAACCCATGAGAAGAGCATAAAAATTGATGGGCCATGGTGGAGTTTTGCCCTGAACAAACGGTTAAAATGAAAGTTATATGTGTTTGAAGATTTTCTTTAGAAGAGGGTGATGAGACACCATTCATGTCTGACATCTCTACATGTTAGCATATTTAAAAAGAAGAAGAAAAAAACCTGGATGCTGGATATACAACCCATTCCGTCACCAGCACCTATGGATCTAACCATATATCTAGTAGCCCATCAATCCAATCCCATAATTAGGATCATTCATTAAACCGTTCATCGAACCATGGCACCACACCAAGCACCAAGCTGCGCCAAGCATACCCAATAATCCTCTAACTGGTTCAAAAAATTGAGTCATTCCAACCATTCAATCGATCAAAGACGTTAAAATGTCTGTTTCGCTTAGCATTTTCAAATCATGCCCGTCCAATCTAAATTGTCCATTAAGATGGACCTTAGAGATTTTTTCAACAATAGGCATGACCCTCTCCACCTGTCTACATCATGTGGTCCACTAGACTTTTAGATCTGCTTCACTTCAAGACCCACGTCTTAACTTGGCTCGATGGAGCTTATAAACGGAGTTGATTATTCTTCTAATCTAGTGTGTTATGTGAAAAATGATTGTCAAGTCCTAATATATTCTAACTTATTGATTAACTTAGTTAACTTATCCTCTTAACAAGTCATTCTACATAATTTTTGGAAAAAAATTGAAATAAAAATTTCACACATTTTATAGACACCCTAAATGTACATAAAACTAGGCATGCGTGATGACTTGAACCCACAAAAGTGAAAATAAAATGACTCAAAAATTAAAAAATGAGTCAATGTTCAGATTCCTAGGATGCTCCTCACCCCATCCTAAAATTTACATTGTCCACAATGTAAATGATAAATCATGTAATGCAAAATAAAGGAACAAAGTAAAAACAAAGTGAAAGAGATGAGCATCACCTGAAAATGAAGAACCATTTGCAAAACACTAGCAAAGAAAAAAGTAAAAAAATTAAATTAAATTAAAATGCACCAGCGAAAGGAAACTAGCCCTAGTCCTAAACTAGCCTAAAATTATTCTTCTATGAAGTGTTTGAGGTCAATCAGAGTATTTTGGCTCATGAAGAATGATGGACTATTCTCCTAAATAAAAGTTTTTCACATATGGCTTTAATCTTTGGTCATTCACTTTGTATTTGTTGTCCTTACGTGGATTTTCAATTTCAATGGCCCCATGAGAATGACCATTTTTCACTATGAATAGGCTTATCTATCTTGATCTCAAATTAACCGAAAAAAATTAGACTCTAGAATATAAAGTAGGACCTTTTACTAAGGTTCAAAGGTCTTCCTCATAATGTTTTTATCATGAGAGACCATGGTCATTTCCTTACAAAATTTAGAGTTTTTATAGGTCTCTCCTCAGCTCCTCCAACTCGTTTAACTCTAATTTTCTTTGCCCACTTGCTTGGTCCACGTCAAAGTTGAATTTCTTAATTGCACAATATACCTTATGCTCTAATTCAACAGGCAAGTGGCATGCCTTCCCATACACTAATCTATACGGGAACATTCTAATCAAGGTCTTATAAGCAATCCTATAAGCCCAGAGAGTGTCCGATAGTCTAAGAGACCAATGCTTCCTCTCCGGTCTTATAGTCTTTTCCAAAATTTGCTTAATCTCCTGATTTAAAACTTTGGCATGTCTACTTGTTTATGGATGATATGGGGTACTCACTTTGTGTTTTATGGCATATTTCTTCATCAAGGTTTCAAATGGCCTATTACAGAAGTGAGACGCGTCACCACTAATGATAGCTTTTGAGGTTCTAAATCTAGAGAATATATTATCTTTAAGGAATCGTAAGACCACTTTGCTATCATTGGTCCTACATGAAACCGCCTCAATCCACTTGGAGACATAGTCCACACCAACCAATATGTAATGAAATTCAAAAGAAGGTAGGAATTGTCCCATAAAATCAATGCCCCAACAATCAAATATTTCTAATGATAATATTGGGGTCAATGGCATCATGTTGCGCCGAGATAAACTCCCCAGCCTTTAACAATGGTCACAGGCAATACAGAAAGCATGGGTGTCTTTGAACATGGTGGGCCAATAGAAACCAACTGTATAATTTTTGTAATGGTTTTCTTAGCAAAAAAGCGGCCACCACATATTTCTGTGTGGCAAAAGGAAATGACACTATAGACCTCATCTTCCGAGATACACCTGCGAATGATTTGATCAGCCCCGTACTTATATAAGTACGGGTCATCCCAAAAGAAGTTTCTCACCTCGATTTCAAACCTCTTTTTATCTTGTGCCTTCTAATGATATGGCACTCCACCTATCACAAGATAATTTATTATATCTGCATACCAAGGGAGGTGGGAGACTGCAAACAACTGCTCATCAGGGAATGTGTCATGAATATGTGTCTCCTCAATGGAGATGTCAAGGACTAATCGGAAAACATGATCGGCCACTACGTTCTCTACTCCTTTCTTATCTTTAATTTCTAAATCAAATTCCTGGGGTAGGAGGATCCATTTTAAAAGTCTTGACTTTGCATCTTTTTTAGATAACAAATATTTTAAAGTTGAATGGTCAGTGAACACGACCACTTTGGATCCTAGTAAGTAGGACCTAAACTTGTCCAAGGAGAATACTACTGCAAGCAACTCTTTTTCAGTTGTTGAGT
>PVNU02001397.1:0-39197 GCA_003013855.2 Liriodendron chinense | reverse complement strand
ATGATGACACTTCAAATTCAAATTCAAGCCCTCCAATCTATCGTCTGCCAACAAGAGAGAGATCTCGAGGCTTATAAGTGCTTGTGTGACTCCATCACGACTGACGTCTCATTCTCTTTCAGTGGTGAGCCGGTTTACCATCCCGGGAGTCGTAATGGGGTTGGATTAAACTGCCATTTGGGTGCTAGGCGGGGTACTAAGCGTTTTAGAAGGAAGCTTCCTCAGAGCTCAATTTCTCCTTTAGTGCTTATACAACCAATTCCTTCAACCATATGCGCAATCGACAACAATGATACCGATGTCGCTCCTATCAGTCTTCCTACTTATGAGAATGATCGTCAAGCCGCTACAACTTAGCTTGGAGAACGGGATTGTTGTTACCAGTGGTGATAAAATTAGGGTAGTCATGATAACTACAAATGATGACGTGCTGTTATTGTAGGTGGTATAGGTCGAGTTAGTATTGCCACAACTATTTGTGATGAAGATAAGGCTATTGAGGGGGTTGTGACTAACATTACTCTTGGGGTTGAGGCTATAGTTAAACCTAAAGAAACTTTATTGGCAATGACAACACATCATCTTGTAAAGGACAAAGGGTCAATTGATCCTTCATTTTTTGTTCTATGACATCTTTAGGGGAATGCCCCATAGATATTGTACTTTGATTTTGATCTTCATTGTTGCCTCATCATTAACTAGGTTAATTTTATCTTAATAGATGCCTCATCTTTACCTCTTTTTTTCTCCTGTCTACTTGTCGTATTAGCAAACACTATTTCATGTTAGTTAGCATTGCATTATCTCCTTGCTTTGGTTACATTTATCCTTGGTAGCGTTATTAAAGGAGGCTAAATTAGCATAATTTGTATAGTGATGGTGTTTTGTGTGCATGTATGGCATAAAATAAATGCTCTTGAAGAAAACTCAAATACTTACGTTTATACGCCTGTATTCTTTTATCTGACACAGGACAATGGACTTACCTATATGATGCAAAAGGAAACTAAAGCTGAAATGTATAATAACAAATAATTAAATTAAAACTACTCAAATCACATGTGCGTAAATTTAAATAAGTAATAAAGCACACCACAACCATAAATCACAAGCATGTAATGAAAGAACTACAAAATCTCATAGGCCGGGACCCATGGAAGGTAGAACTTTCATGTCCAAGCATATGGTTCATCCTAAAAAAAAAATAAAAAGAGGCTCTAGGGTTCGTAAGGAATGATTGCAATTAAGGTTTAATGGGAATTAGGGTTATGGTTTAGGGGATTTGGGGATTAGGAATTTCTAGATGTAAGGCCACGGGAAAGTTGAAAATCGGATTTGGTCGGAAGGGGATGGTCGGATTTGAAAGTTGTATGAGATTAGGTTAGGTTTGAAGGATTTGGATGGAGGAAAGTTGAGATTTTGGGGAAAAACGAATTTTAAGGGGACATGAGCCTATTCGAATCAAAAGGGATTCAAGGATTGAAGCGTTTTGACTTTGGATTCAAGAGAAGATTAAAGAGTCTTCAAACGGATAGAAAAAAAAAAAAAACCTGAAATTGTAAGAAGAAGAAGAGAAGAAAGATAATCGACATCACACCGTTGGCGTCACAATAAAGAAGCTCCAATCATAGGGGGTTCATACTCATTTCAAGCAAGGAAGTGTTTTCTCCCAATTTTCATAAATACATAATGAAAAATAGGTTGGTTTCTAACAAAGCTTATATAATCCACGTCTAGAAAAAGTGCACTAAAGTGCCTAAACAACAGAAAAATAACAAAATGATGCCTAAAATAAAACAGTTCGCGCGCATAGTCGGACCATCCGACCATGTTTTGTTAGACCGTTCGATAGAGCTGTTGGACCGTCTGACTCTAAGCTCTTGTTGTGCTCTTGCTGTTGTACTCTCTCGTGCTCCTCAAATGTCATCGAACCATATGGGCACGACACGTCTTCTACGTTGGTACACTCGAGAAAAGGAACATGATGGTCTGATGTCCCCATCAACTCTCTCTGGCTGAAAAGAATCCACCTCTTGTGAAATAAAACTCCGGTATGGCTCTAGGATATCTGGATCAACCTGCTGCAGCTCGGTCTCTATAAGCCATGTGTAATCTAAAGTCGGCCTGTTCTTCCACTTGACGAGATACTTAGGACTACTTGTTCATCCAATATATCTTCAATCTCTTCCTTTCTCTCAGGTATGTATGGTAAAAGGGGTAAAAGGCTGGAAGAACGGGTAGGGAGAAATCATGGAGTATGAGGTAGGGTAGATAAGTCACCACATTGAAAGTAGAACTAATTTCTATACCCGGTGGAAGATCTATTACATACACAAGGGCCGGCACTACGTCCTTGTAATTTCTTAATGGCTCCTTGTGGGAACCACCTTGGTCTTATGCGGACCATGATATAATCACCCACTTTAAATTCTGCAACCTGTGATGTGAGTCGACATTTAATTTATATTGTTCGTTGCTCACATTTATTCGCTTCCTAATTTCATTATGAAACTCATGGATATGTTGTGCAATTGACTCAGCTAAATCTATTTGTCTACGTGAAACAAACATGGGAATGAGATCTACAAGTTTCCTAGGTTGATATATAAGAACGGCTTTAAATGGACTCATACCTATAGACCTATTTACCGAACTATTATATGCAATTTCAGCTACAGGTAAGACAGTGTGCCATGTTCTGGTGTGATCACCCACCAATCATCGCAGAAGATTCCCTACTCCTATTTACTACCCCGTTTGACCATCGATCTGCGGATGGTATGCAGACGAAAACTGGAGCCTCATGAACCGCACATCACGGTCAGACACTATAATTTTAGGCAATCCATGCAAGCGAACTACTTACCCAAAGTATATTTTAGCTATGCTGGAGGCATATAAAATTTTGGAGCAAGGAAGTGGGCCATTTTTTAAAAAACGGTCCACCATCACAAAAATGGAATCGTGCTTTCAAATAGTCTTAGGAATCCCAAGCACGAAGTCCATATCGATATCTTGTCACGACTCATGTGGCACTGGCAAAGGCGTGTATAACCTTGTGTTTTGCCTCTTTGCTTTGCCAGCTGATAGGTACGACACTGCCCTATAATTTTGGCAAGATCCCTCTTGAGACTTGGCCAAAAGAATCGCTCCTCAACAAGGGCAATGGTCTTGTCTCTACTGAAATGTTCAACGACTCCACCGGTGTGAAGTTCCCAGACAAGGAAATCCCATAAGGTTGTACGAGGAATGCAGAGTCTGTCTTCTTTAAAAAGGAAACTATCGAATAAGACAAACCCATCATTATTCCTCTGATTATCCAAAAGTGATGCGTAAATGTGTTCGAAGTCAAGGCACGTAGGATATTCATCTTTTTAAGTATTCAAATCCCGTGACTTCAACACTCATGGTTTGAAGGAGCACTACTCTACGGCTGAGGGCGTCTGCAGGTTTGTTCTCAACCCCGACTTTATGTTTCAACACAAATGAATACTCTTGAAGAAACTGTACCCACTTTGCATGCCTTGGGTTCAGTTTCTTCTGAGAGCCTAAATAACTTCAAGCATCATGGTCAAAAACAAGACAAATTCATGCGGTAGTAGGTAAAGTCTCCAATGTCTCAATGACTGGACTACCGCATAGAATTCTTTGTCGTAGGTAGAGTATCGTTGCTTCGCCTCATTTAACTTCTCACTAGAGTATGCAATGGGGTGTCCCTCCTGGCTCAACACTCTACCTATACCTACATGATGCGTCACATGCAACCTTAAAGACTTTGGAAAAGTCTAGGAGGCGCATGACGGGCACTTCACTCATCTTCTTGCTTTTGATTTCCTTAAAAGCTCTCGAAGCTACTTTAGTCCAAACGAACTCCCTTTTCTTCATGCAATCTGTAATTGGAGCCATTATAATATACTAAATCCTTCGTGAATATTTCGCGATTCAGGCCATTACACTACAGCCCTAATCTTCTCGTGGTCTGCTCTCAGCCCCTTAGCCGACACATTAAACCCTAAGAATATAACGCTTGAAAACATGAAGGTACACTTCTAAAGGTTAGCGTAAAGTTTTTCATTTCGAAGGACCCCGCATACTAGCCTCAAGTGGTTGAAATGTTGTTTCTTTGATGTAAATTAGATGAGGATATCATCAAAGTACACTACCAGGAACTTACCCATAAAGGGTCTTAGCACCTTGGTCATCACCCTCATGAAAGTGCTTGGGGCATTAGTCAAGCCAAAGGGCATGACTAGCCACTTGTATATCCCGTCCTTTGTCTTGAAGGTTGTCTTCCACTCATCTCCCAGGCATATACGGATTTAGTGATACCCACTCTTAAGGTCCACTTTGGAGAATATGGTGGCACTGGCCATCATGTCTAACATATCATCAAGACGCGGTATGGGGATGTGATGCTTGATCATGATTTTGTTGATGGCCCTACTGTCCATGCACATACGCCAGGCTTTTTTGGCATGAGAAGCGCTGGCACGACGCATGGGCTCCTATTTTCTCGAATGAGACCCTTATGAAGGAGCTCATCAACCTGCCTCTTTAATTTTGCATGCTTCGTAGGGTTTATTCTATATGGGGAGGTTAGGTAGGGTCGACCCAGGGACAAGATCAATGGCGTGTTGAATGTCCCTCATGGGTGGTAGTTCATCTGGTAAGTTCGCTGGAAAGACATCTGGTACTCCTAAACTGGGACTCACCTCTGGTGCTACTTCTACAAAAACCTTAGGTGTAAGCCTCCAGTCACAAGGGCATACCATCACATCTTCTGTAATCTCTCTCTCAAGCTCCTTCGCATTCAACATGTGGAGGTACTTGGATTGCAATTTCTTCACTACCTTCTGCTCACCTTTTTTCGCATCCTCCTTTGCATATGAGGGATTCTTGGGTGGAAGATGATTAGACTTTATCTTCTTTCCCTCATACATGAAAGAGCATACATTTGAACGAACGTAGATGGTCACATCACGGTCATACTGCCAGGGTCTACCCAGGATGATGTGGTCTACATCCATCGGCAGAACATCACATCACAACGAGCCCGTGTATGTAGCGAACAGGATAGGGATTAGACATTGCTGTGACACTAGCATGGAGGACGCGTCAACCCACGATACTCGGTAGGGTTGAGGGTGAGGTGTGGGCATCAAGCCCAGACGAGTGACGGTGCTAGAGGAAACCACATTCGTGCAACTACCACTATCTACAATCACCTTGCAATTTTTCTCCCCACACTTGGCGTATATATAAAAGATGATACTTCTGCGCCAATCATTTGTACCTTTAACCTGGGCTTAAGGCACAATGTACTACTGCAAGAAGTGACAGTGTTCCTCATCATCATTACACCTATCATGGGGTGATGTTCCAATTCTTCGCAATCACCCTGATCTTCATAATCCTTCCCTTGCTCATCTATCACGAGGGCCTGTTTCGCGGTTTGGAGGGACAATCATATGCGACATGGCCATAGCCTCGGCAGTTAAAACATCGCGTGGGCTCACCTACTTGTGGGCCCACACCAGCAACTCATTTTCCTTTGATATCTCTCTAAGTAGTTGGAGTGCTAGTGGTGGTTTTGGTTTACCCCCAAATGTAGGACTAGTTCCAGAAGGGGTTGCCCTAGCATTGGACTCTTGGGGGTTTCAAACAGTCTACCCAGCTACGGTTACATGTATTGCTCTAGCTCCTACACCAATTGGTAGGCTGCTTCAAGGGTGCCAACGTCGTGAGTGTTAGAGTCCCTTGATATACATTGATACGCCATCCTCTAACAGCTCGAGCTTTTAGAGAAAGTGGTGATTTAACATGGTATCAAAGCGGAAGGTCCTGTTTTCTAATCCCGGAAGTAGCAAATATGCCACCGACAATATATTCTCCCACAGGGGGCCGTTTATGGTGTGAGTTGTGAGGTCCCTCCACCTGGGTGTGAGTTGTGTGTCCCTCCACCCTTTGCCCAGTATGTTCCCGTGCGGAGTTCCACCCCGCACGTGTGGGGGAGTGTTAGAGTTCCTTGATATACATTGATACACCATCCTCTAACAGCTCGAGCTTTTAGAGAAAGTGGTGATTTGACAGTGAGCGCACAACTCTCGTTGTAAATCGGATCTAAGGCACATCTTGAATCAGTATTTTGGTAGATACCCTATGTAGCGTAGCGTAGCTAAAACGCTGCGTAGAGTAGTCCTTGGTAGCGTACACATGAGAGTGTGAGTGTTTCATTATGTTTATAGATTCTTATGCTTAGGCCCAACTAGATACTTACATTGGTGGATTGCATCAAGTCTCAAATTTAGGAGGCCATCATGTTTGAATCCGATTGATTTGATCTTGTACTCCTTTGGCTAATATAGAAGTCTGAGATCGTGTCGAGGCTTCATGGGTTCATAGTGTTATACACTTTGGCTCTCCTTGTAAGGTTACATTAGTTACTGATGTACATGTGTGTTATGCATGCATTAGAATGCAATTGAAACTGACATGGTCCAATCTGGGATCCATTATTTGCTTGGGATGCATATTGTGGACCGATCTTAATGACTGGGCCATCTATCGAGTAGTTGGACTAATCTTGATGATTAGATCATTCAACGGTGAGATTTGTCTCTTAGTTTTGCATGAGATTTATGGGCTAAGGATAGTGTGTTGCGCCCTGAATCTATCACCTAGTGCCCATACGTCGAGTTTCCGAGTTCGGTGTACACCTTGTGAATTTTGGGTGTTTTTTTTTTTTTTTTTGTCACTAAAAGATATCAAGCATAAAGATTGGCATTTCCATCACAAGCAAAATAACCAACTTCCATTATAATATATTATATATATATATATAATATATATTATAGAGAGAGAGAGAGAGAGAGAGAGAGAGAGAGAGAGAGAGAGAGAGAGAGAGGAATGCTCACCTGCGCACTTCTCTCACGAGAATCGTGAGCACCTTTTCATGGTTCATCGCACATGACGTGAGCCCAAAATCTGAGCCGTCCACGTGATGCAGCACCTCAAAAAACCCTAGGGCCCATCTTTTGACTTGTTCCAGAACTTTGGTGGGCCATGAAAGAAGGAAATAGTTTCCTCCCTTGATTTGCCTCTCGCTTTCTTCTGCGGCCCACCAGAGTTTTGGATCAGGTTGAAAGATGGGCCTTAGGGGTTTTTTGGGGTGCTGCATCATATGGACGACTCAGATTTTGGGCTCACATCATGTGCGATGAGCCATGAAAAAGTGCTCACAAGTCTCTTGTGAGAGAAGTGCCCAGGTGAGCATTCCTCTCTCTCTCTCTCTCTCTCTCTCTCTCTCTCTCTCTCTCTCTCTCTCTATATATATATATATATATATATATATATATATATTGTATAATGGAAGTTGGTTATTTTGCTTGTGATGGAAATGCCAATCTTTATGCTTGATATCTTTTAGTGACAAAAAAAAAAAAAAAAAACACCCAAAATTCACAAGGTGTACACCGAACTCAGAACTCGACGTATGGGCACTAGGTGATAGATTCAGGGCGCAACACATATTATCCTTAGCCCATAAATCTCATGCAAAACTAAGAGACAAATCTCACCGTTGAATGATCTAATCATCAAGATTAGTCCAACTACTCGATAGATGGCCCAGTCATTAAGATCGGTCCACAATATGCATCCCAAGCAAATAAATGGATCCCAGATTGGACCATGTCAGTTTCAATTGCATTCTAATGCATGCATACAACCACACATGTACATCAGTAACTAATGTAACCTTACAAGGAGAGCCAAAGTGTATAACACTATGAACCCATGAAGCCTCGACACGATCTCAGACTTCTATATTAGCCAAAGAGAGTACAAGATCAAATCAATCGGATTCAAACATGATGGGCCTCCTAAATTTGAGACTTGATGCAATCCACCAATGTAAGTATCTAGTTGGGCCTAAGCATAAGAATCTATAAACATAATGAACACTCACACTCTCATGTGTACGCTACCAAAGGACTACTCTACGCAGCGTTTTAGCTACGCTACGCTACATAGTGTATGCTACCAAAAATACTGATTCAAGATGTGCCTTAGATCCGATTTACAACGAGAGTTGTGCGCTCACTGTCAAATCACCACTTTCTCTAAAAGCTCGAGCTGTTAGAGGATGGTGTATCAATGTATATCAAGGAACTCTAACACTCCCCCACACGTGCGGGGTGGAACTCCGCACGGGAACATACTGGGCAAGGGTGGAGGGACACACAACTCACACCCAGGTGGAGGGACACTCACAACTCACACCATAAACGGCCCCCTGTGGGAGAATATATTGTCGGTGGCATATTTGCTACTTCCGGGATTAGAAAACAGGACCTTCCGCTTTGATACCATGTTAAATCACCACTTTCTCTAAAAGCTCGAGCTGTTAGAGGATGGCGTATCAATGTATATCAAGGGACTCTAACACTCACGACGTTGGCACCTCGAAGCAGCCTACCAATTGGTGTAGGAGCTAGAGCAATACATGTAACCGTAGCTGGGTAGACTGTTTGAACCCCAAGAGTCCAATGCTAGGGCAACCCCTTCTGGAACTAGTCCTACATTTGGGGGTAAACCAAAACCCACCACTAGCACTCCAACTACTTAGAGAGATATCAAAGGAAAATGAGTTGCTGGTGTGGGCCCACAAGTAGGTGAGCCCACGCGATGTTTTAACTGCCGAGGCTATGGCCATGTCGCATATGATTGTCCCTCCAAACCGCGAAACAAGGCCCTCGTGATAGATGAGCAAGGGAAGGATTATGAAGATCAGGGTGATTGCGAAGAATTGGAACATCACCCCATGATAGGTGTTAATGATGATGAGGACACTGCACTTCTTGCAGTAGTACATTGTGCCTTAAGCCCAGGTTAAAGGTACAGATGATTGGCGCAGAAGTATCATCTTTTATATATACGCCAAGTGTGGGGAGAAAAATTGCAAGGTGATTGTAGATAGTGGTAGTTGCACGAATGTGGTTTCCTCTAGCACCGTCACTCGTCTGGGCTTGATGCCCACACCTCACCCTCAACCCTACCGAGTATCGTGGGTTGACGCGTCCTCCATGCTAGTGTCACAGCAATGTCTAATCCCTATCCTGTTCGCTACATACACGGGCTCGTTGTGATGTGATGTTCTGCCGATGGATGTAGACCACATCATCCTGGGTAGACCCTGGCAGTATGACCGTGATGTGACCATCTACGTTCGTTCAAATGTATGCTCTTTCATGTATGAGGGAAAGAAGATAAAGTCTAATCATCTTCCACCCAAGAATCCCTCATATGCAAAGGAGGATGCGAAAAAAGGTGAGCAGAAGGTAGTGAAGAAATTGCAATCCAAGTACCTCCACATGTTGAATGCGAAGGAGCTTGAGAGAGAGATTACAGAAGATGTGATGGTATATGCCCTTGTGACTGGAGGCTTACACCTAAGGTTTTTGTAGAAGTAGCACCAGAGGTGAGTCCCAGTTTAGGAGTACCAGATGTCTTTCCAGCGAACTTACCAGATGAACTACCACCCATGAGGGACATTCAGCACGCCATTGATCTTGTCCCTGGGTCGACCCTACCTAACCTCCCCCATATAGAATAAACCCTACGAAGCATGCAAAATTAAAGAGGCAGGTTGATGAGCTCCTTCATAAGGGTCTCATTCGAGAAAATAGGAGCCCATGCGTCGTGCCAGCGCTTCTCATGCCAAAAAAGCCTGGCGTATGTGCATGGACAGTAGGGCCATCAACAAAATCATGATCAAGCATCACATCCCCATACCGCGTCTTGATGATATGTTAGACATGATGGCCAGTGCCACCATATTCTCCAAAGTGGACCTTAAGAGTGGGTATCACTAAATCCGTATATGCCTGGGAGATGAGTGGAAGACAACCTTCAAGACAAAGGACGGGATATACGAGTGGCTAGTCATGCCCTTTGGCTTGACTAATGCCCCAAGCACTTTCATGAGGGTGATGACCAAGGTGCTAAGACCCTTTATGGGTAAGTTCCTGGTAGTGTACTTTGATGATATCCTCATCTAATTTACATCAAAGAAACAACATTTCAACCACTTGAGGCTAGTATGCGGGGTCCTTCGAAATGAAAAACTTTACGCTAACCTTTAGAAGTGTACCTTCATGTTTTCAAGCGTTATATTCTTAGGGTTTAATGTGTCGGCTAAGGGGCTGAGAGCAGACCACGAGAAGATTAAGGCTGTAGTGTAATGGCCTGAATCGCGAAATATTCACGAAGGATTTAGTATATTATAATGGCTCCAATTACAGATTGCATGAAGAAAAGGGAGTTCGTTTGGACTAAAGTAGCTTCGAGAGCTTTTAAGGAAATCAAAAGCAAGAAGATGAGTGAAGTGCCCGTCATGCGCCTCCTAGACTTTTCCAAAGTCTTTAAGGTTGCATGTGACGCATCATAGTGTAGGTATAGGTAGAGTGTTGAGCCAGGAGGGACACCCCATTGCATACTCTAGTGAGAAGTTAAATGAGGCGAAGCAACGATACTCTACCTACGACAAAGAATTCTATGCGGTAGTCCAGTCATTGAGACATTGGAGACTTTACCTACTACCGCATGAATTTGTCTTGTTTTCTGACCATGATGCCTTGAAGTTATTTAGGCTCTCAGAAGAAACTGAACCCAAGGCATGCAAAGTGGGTACAGTTTCTTCAAGAGTATTCATTTGTGTTGAAACATAAAGTCGGGGTTGAGAACAAACCTGCAGACGCCCTCAGCCGTAGAGTAGTGCTCCTTCAAACCATGAGTGTTGAAGTCACGGGATTTGAATACTTAAAAAGATGAATATCCTACGTGCCTTGACTTCGAACACATTTACGCATCACTTTTGGATAATCAGAGGAATAATGATGGGTTTGTCTTATTCGATAGTTTCCTTTTTAAAGAAGACAGACTCTGCATTCCTCGTACAACCTTATGGGATTTCCTTGTCTGGGAACTTCACACCGGTGGAGTCGTTGAACATTTCAGTAGAGACAAGACCATTGCCCTTGTTGAGGAGCGATTCTTTTGGCCAAGTCTCAAGAGGGATCTTGCCAAAATTATAGGGCAGTGTCGTACCTATCAGCTGGCAAAGCAAAAGAGGCAAAACACAAGGTTATACACGCCTTTGCCAGTGCCACATGAGTCGTGACAAGATATCGATATGGACTTCGTGCTTGGGATTCCTAAGACTATTTGAAAGCACGATTCCATTTTTGTGATGGTGGACCGTTTTTTAAAAAATGGCCCACTTCCTTGCTCCAAAATTTTATATGCCTCCAGCATAGCTAAAATATACTTTGGGTAAGTAGTTCGCTTGCATGGATTGCCTAAAATTATAGTGTCTGACCGTGATGTGCGGTTCATGAGGCTCCAGTTTTCGTCTGCATACCATCCGCAGATCGATGGTCAAACAGGGGTAGTAAATAGGAGTAGGGAATCTTCTACGATGCTTGGTGGGTGATCACACCAGAACATGGCACACTGTCTTACCTGTAGCTGAAATTGCATATAATAGTTCGGTAAATAGGTCTATAGGTATGAGTCCATTTAAAGCCGTTCTTATATATCAACCTAGGAAACTTGTAGATCTCATTCCCATGTTTGTTTCACGTAGACAAATAGATTTAGCTGAGTCAATTGCACAACATATCCATGAGTTTCATAATGAAATTAGGAAGCGAATAAATGTGAGCAACGAACAATATAAATTAAATGTCGACTCACATCACAGGTTGCAGAATTTAAAGTGGGTGATTATATCATGGTCCGCATAAGACCAAGGTGGTTCCCACAAGGAGCCATTAAGAAATTACAAGGACGTAGTGCCGGCCCTTGTGTATGTAATAGATCTTCCACCGGGTATAGAAATTAGTTCTACTTTCAATGTGGTGACTTATCTACCCTACCTCATACTCCATGATTTCTCCCTACCCGTTCTTCCAGCCTTTTACCCCTTTTACCATACATACCTGAGAGAAAGGAAGAGATTGAAGATATATTGGATGAACAAGTAGTGTCCTAAGTATCTCGTCAAGTGGAAGAACAGGCCGACTTTAGATTACACATGGCTTATAGAGACCGAGCTGCAGCAGGTTGATCCAGATATCCTAGAGCCATACCGGAGTTTTATTTCACAAGAGGTGGATTCTTTTCAGCCAGAGAGAGTTGATGGGGACATCAGACCATCATGTTCCTTTTCTCGAGTGTACCAACGTAGAAGACGTGTCGTGCCCATATGGTTCGATGACATTTGAGGAGCACGAGAGAGTACAACAGCAAGAGCACAACAAGAGCTTAGAGTCAGACGGTCCAACAGCTCTATCGAACGGTCTAACAAAACATGGTCGGATGGTCCGACTATGCGCGCGAACTGTTTTATTTTAGGCATCATTTTGTTATTTTTCTGTTGTTTAGGCACTTTAGTGCACTTTTTCTAGACGTGGATTATATAAGCTTTGTTAGAAACCAACCTATTTTTCATTATGTATTTATGAAAATTGGGAGAAAACACTTCCTTGCTTGAAATGAGTATGAACCCACCTATGATTGGAGCTTCTTTATTGTGACGCCAACGGTGTGATGTCGATTATCTTTCTTCTCTTCTTCTTCTTTACAATTTCAGGTTTTTTTTTTTTTTTTTCTATCCGTTTGAAGACTCTTTAATCTTCTCTTGAATCCAAAGTCAAAACGCTTCAATCCTTGAATCCCTTTTGATTCGAATAGGCTCATGTCCCCTTAAAATTCGTTTTTCCCCAAAATCTCAACTTTCCTCCATCCAAATCCTTCAAACCTAACCTAATCTCATACAACTTTCAAATCCGACCATCCCCTTCCGACCAAATCCGATTTTCAACTTTCCCGTGGCCTTACATCTAGAAATTCCTAATCCCCAAATCCCCTAAACCATAACCCTAATTCCCATTAAACCTTAATTGCAATCATTCCTTACGAACCCTAGAGCCTCTTTTTATTTTTTTATTTTAGGATGAACCATATGCTTGGACATGAAAGTTCTACCTTCCATGGGTCCCGGCCTATGAGATTTTGTAGTTCTTTCATTACATGCTTGTGATTTATGGTTGTGGTGTGCTTTATTACTTATTTAAATTTACGCACATGTGATTTGAGTAGTTTTAATTTAATTATTTGTTATTATACATTTCAGCTTTAGTTTCCTTTTGCATCATATAGGTAAGTCCATTGTCCTGTGTCAGATAAAAGAATACAGGCGTATAAACGTAAGTATTTGAGTTTTCTTCAAGAGCATTTATTTTATGCCATACATGCACACAAAACACCATCACTATACAAATTATGCTAATTTAGCCTCCTTTAATAACGCTACCAAGGATAAATGTAACCAAAGCAAGAGAGATAATGCAATGCTAACTAACATGAAATAGTGTTTGCTAATACGACAAGTAGACAGGAGAAAAAAAAGAGGTAAAGATGAGGCATCTATTAAGATAAAATTAACCTAGTTAATGATGAGGCAACAATGAAGATCAAAATCAAAGTACAATATCTATGGGGCATTCCCCTAAAGATGTCATAGAACAAAAAATGAAGGATCAATTGACCCTTTGTCCTTTACAAGATGATGTGTTGTCATTGCCAATAAAGTTTCTTTAGGTTTAACTATAGCCTCAACCCCAAGAGTAATGTTAGTCACAACCCCCTCAATAGCCTTATCTTCATCACAAATAGTTGTGGCAATACTAACTCGACCTATACCACCTACAATAACAGCACTTCATCATTTGTAGTTATCATGACTACCCTAATTTTATCACCACTGGTAACAACAATCCCATTCTCCAAGCTAAGTTGTAGCGGCTTGACGATCATTCTCATAAGTAGGAAGACTGATAGGAGCGACATCGGTATCATTGTTGTCGATTGCGCATATGGTTGAAGGAATTGGTTGTATAAGCACTAAAGGAGAAATTGAGCTCTGAGGAAGCTTCCTTCTAAAACGCTTAGTACCCCGCCTAGCACCCAAATGGCAGTTTAATCCAACCCCATTACGACTCCCGGGATGGTAAACCGGCTCACCACTGAAAGAGAATGAGACGTCAGTCGTGATGGAGTCACACAAGCACTTATAAGCCTCGAGATCTCTCTCTTGTTGGCAGACGATAGATTGGAGGGCTTGAATTTGAATTTGAAGTGTCATCATCTCTTGTAAACATTGTAACTTCGTCTCCATCTGAGCTCTCTCAACCTCTTTGACAATAGTCCGCTCTGCAAGAAGAGCTTGAAAGCGTAGCTCTACGATATCTGAGGGCAATCCAAGGTCAGCGGAAGCCTGTAGTCGCAAGATCTCAGTGTCCTGAAAAGGAAAGACCCCACAAATGATCAAAATCATAGAAGAGATGGCATTGGGAGTTTAGCAAATCACAAGAAAGGAAGCCTTACTTGCTTTAGAATTCGAGATGATAAAAGATCATGAGCTTCCACTTGAGCTGCTCTAGCATCCGACGCTTCCTTTTCCTGTAGGGAACTTGGAACTAGGATAGAAAACAAGAAGCACCAAAAGAAGATAAAAGTAAAGCTAAAGTATGTACCAAAGCGTCAAGTTGGGAATGTAACTCTTGGATGGCTTGATCACGCTCTGCGATGAGAGTCCTCTACAGATCAAAGGAAACACATTGGGAAACAGGCTAGCCGATATATCAAATTGAGAAGAACAACAAACACAATGAACTGTACCTCACGAGCTAGGTCAAATTGAGCAACATCATGTTGGGCTCGCACATCCCCAAGAGCTCGCTCGGCCTCAAGTTGGGAATGTAACTCTTGGATAGTTTGATCACGCTCTGCGATGAGTGTCCTCTACGAATCGAAGGAAACACATTGTGAAACAGGCTAGCCGATATATCAAATTGAGAAGAACAACAAACAAAATGAACCGTACCTCACGAGCTAGGTCAAATTGAGCGACATCACGTTGGGCTCGCACCTTCCCAAGAGCTCGCTCCGCTTCAAGTTGCGAATGTAACTCTTGGATGGTTTGATCACGCTCTGCGATGAGTGTCCTCTACAGATCAAAGGAAACACATTGTGAAACAGGCTAGCCAATATATCAAATTGAGAAGAACAACAAACACAATGAACTGTACCTCACGAGCTAGGTCAAATTGAGCGACACCATGTTGGGCTTGCACCTCCCTAAGAGCTCGCTCAGCCTCAAGTTGGGAATGTAACTCTTGGATGGTTTGATCACGCTCCGTGATGAGTGTCCTCTACAGATCAAAGGAAATACATTGTGAAATAGGCTAGCTGATATATCAAATTGAGAAGAACAACAAACACAATGAACCGTACCTCACAAGCTAGGTCAAATTGAGCAACATCATGTTGGGCTCGCACCTCCCCAAGAGCTCGCTTGGCCTCCTTACGAGCTAGATCTAAATTTCCTCGCTCCTCCTCAACAAGGCTCATAGTTTGGGTCAAGGAAGATACTCGTTGCAGTAACTCCTCGGCAAAATCAGGCTGGGTGAGGGGTTGTATATTGGCTGATGAGACTGAAAGCTGAGATGAAATTCTTTTAGGGAATGTTCAAAGTCTCATTATTTTGCAAGATGTAAATAAATTGAGTTACACACAATATACAATAAAAGAATGGATTGCACAGAATAGAGCCTTGAAGCATAGGAATTGTTTCCTTATTGAAAGGTATTTGCAGGCTTCTCAAGTCTATCTAGGAAGTTCTAAAACAATTCTAAAGCTTATCTAGATGAATCCTAGAGATACTCTCAAGCCTCATCTAAAAGATTTACATACATTTCAAGAATACCATTATAATAGATATTAATTACAAGAATACCCTTATAGACATTTCAGCACTAAATCTTGACACTACCTCAAACTATGTGTGGACGACGGCTGAACACCCAGTTTGCTGTGTGCTCAATGATGATGATCTAATGGACGCGGTTGAGTACAAATATTGGACAACTGTTGGTACAAGGAACGAACATGGTGCGAATTAACGCTGAGGCAACTTTCTCCTAACAAAATAATGGTCAAGTTCAATGTGCTTTATGTGTGCATCAAAGACGGATTTATCGACATAAATCAACCATTAACATTAACACAATAAAGAATAGAACGATGCGGCAATGAAATATGAAAATCCCAAAGTTGAAACTATAGCAAGCTATATTAACAGTTTTAGATACCATAATACGATACTCTTTAGTACTAGAAAAGAAACAATAGGTTGTTTCTTGACATACCAAGACAAGAATGCGGCTATGAAATATACGATAGTCAAAAGGTAGATTGTTAGTTGTAAGGGGATCCAACCTGGTCAACATCAACTTATGAAGTTAAGTATAGAGAAGAGCTTCGGTGAAATTGAAGGTGACAAGAAAGACTCCCTTTCACAAATTGAGCATATTTACAAGATGGAAATAGGATGTAGTGAGTCAATACATAAACCGCAAGAAATGGCATGAATACAAAGAGGTTAGCAATCGACCATCTAATCTGGGTTTTGGGCTAGAAGATAGAGGATCATGAACATGTTTTCGTTAGAGACGACCAACCATGAGGAAAGAACGTAGTTGTTATAACAAAGGACTCAAGAGGAACCTCTGATAACATCTTCAACATAAATAAGGCTAGAGTCCAAGCAAACAAATAAACATGAGTTTGCAGGGGTGCACTTGGAAGCTAAGCTAAAGTAAAGAACTAACGAACCAGTAAATGAAGCATACGAGCATGTGTAAGTCCATAGATGTCTTTATACAAACGACAAACATCATCTAAGTGAGAAGAATCATAATAGCCTTCAGGTTAATCCATATGGACCTCCTCATGAAGAATCTCATGAAGAAAGGTAACTTTGACATCAAGATGTAGGATGGACCAACCTCAAGAGACAACAACAACGATAAGTGCCAATATTGCATGTTTCACAAGAACTAAAGGCTTTATCAAAATCAAGAATGTCGTTGACTATAGCTTTTGGCTACAAATCGAGCCTTACAACACTCAATTGAACCATCAATAAAACACTTAATACAATAGAGTAATGACTCCCAACAACATCCATACTAGAAGACTGGTTGACTGGGGAATAATAGCACAAGTTCCATTCAGCTTTTGGCTACAAATCGAGCCTTACAACACTCAATTGAACCATCAATATGATATTTAAAAAAATACAGTAACGACTCCCAACAACATCCATACTAAAAGACTAGGCAATAAGAGCACAAGTTCCATTGGCACATAAAGCAAAAATCTTGTCCATCATAGGTTAACTCTATTGAGGAGACATAGGACACCAATTTATTAAAAGGTTTAGACTTGGATTCAAGAGAGGTAACAGGAGTACAATAGGCCTCAAAGTGTGTAAGCGAATGACGAATGAGATGAACAAGCATGCAATTGACCATGGGAGTAATGAAAGCAGAGGTGGGGGAACAGGGAAAGCGGGTAGTCTTAGGTCGACGATGATACACCTTAAAAGGTAGGGATGCAAAAGGCAAAGGACAAGATGAAGATTCTTCATCTATCAAGGAGGAAGCACATAGCTCCCTGTGTGAAGAGTAGAGTGACCATCAACACAAGGAAAATGAGGCTTGTGAACACAAAGTGATAAAGGGTAAACACTCGCCCTTTTTACTTTTCATTCACCACAAAAATCACCCAAATTTGGGAAAGAAGAAAATGATAACCTTCATGGTAATCACCAAGGCCAACAAATACACAACAAAGAGACTTCAAGA
Source organism: Liriodendron chinense (assembly GCA_003013855.2). Taxonomy (NCBI): domain Eukaryota; kingdom Viridiplantae; phylum Streptophyta; class Magnoliopsida; order Magnoliales; family Magnoliaceae; genus Liriodendron; species Liriodendron chinense. The sequence continues at coordinate 21,426 of PVNU02001397.1, read as the reverse complement.
AAATTTAGTTCACAGGAAGGATGTGAGACAAGGTAAACAGGACATCCCGAGACCCTAATAAAACCATAACCAAGGAGTTGAAAGAAAAGAACTCATAGGTACAACAATTGTGAAGCATATGACTAATAAGACGATTAAGGAGAGTGGCCATGGAGAAGGATTCAACCCAAAGAAACGAAGGGACTATTATGAAAAAGTTGTAGCAATCTCATATTTGGGATATGTCAATGTTGGCACTCAAAAGTTCCATTTTTATACAAAGACGAGAGACATGACGAAGAATCTCATGAGCAAATAGATGACACAAAGTCCAACTTATGCTTTAAAGGATAAAACCAAGTGTTTCGACTATCGTCTAAATCAACAATGAAAATGGCAAGGAAGTGAAAACTAAAAGTACATGAAACATGAGCAGAGCCTTGTGGCCCCCAATGCATAAATTCTAGAAAAGAGTCTACCCTCAATGTTCAATATCTCGATAGTATCAACCGACACTATCAGTATCGAAAGTCACCAAGATAGAATGAGTGGGTATAAAGAATTACGTTGTATTGACGACAATATCGCCAATACATGTTGATGAGTCACGATATCAATATTATCGTGATATATCATGAGAATTATAATTTATAAATGCATAGTGTCACTCAATACTTGCGAGACTTTGCAAGTATCAATGACATAGTAATGATATTTATGACATTCGATGAAAATAAAAAAAATAAAAACCATAAAAATATGAAAAAGGAGTTTTTGCCCAAACTTTTCTAAGGATTGTGTTTCTTGATGTACTTTAACAACTCTGGTAGAGTTGTTTCTCATCATAACATGAATTTGGTGGAGAAATAGCTATGCACTAGTGGACTTGGGCTGAAACTCTAAAGGTGAGAAAAATATGTCTAATCCACCCTTACCAAACATCTATGCATGGGTTTCATTGATTATCATGGATTTCAAATAAGAAATTTCATTTTGAATCCCTTTTGTTTTCACATTCTAGAACTACTTGTAAATGTGGAAACAAATGTGTTGATCGCTTGTGTTTTGTTGTTTATATTACATGATATTTTGAATTTTAACATCTCTCTTGTATATAATTACATCACTTATGACCAACGATGGATAGCTCTATCCCCCCAAACAATGAAAAACTATTATCCAGAGTTTTTTCGTAATGTTTGAGTTATAAGTGTGTAATCATTGGTGTCTTAACATCTCCTGAAGTTCCACTAAAATTTCCACTATTCTTCTCAAGTTTCCCCAATGTTCCCCTCAAACCCCAACTATCTGATACATGTGATGTTTCCCCCAACACTTTTGTATCCCAAGTGTGTGATACATAGTGTAATACAGATACTTTGAACGTCATATGCTCTTTTATTATTTACTTGAAAAAGGGTGTTCACAACAATAGCCCATTTCACAAGTAGTACACAAGGAATAAGTTAAGGACTTGGGACTGACACTAATAACTTTTTCATATTTAAAAAAAAAATTGAATAGTGCGAGCAGTAGGATGACAAAGACATTGATGCCATAAGAGAATGACAATAAGGAAGACGAAGTACCTAATGAGAATGACAACATGGCAAAAACAGCCGAATCAGATGAGCAAAACACATATAGGCCACACAATTTAGCTCTCTGAGCCAGAAGCCATCCAACATTCAGATCTTTCACAAATAATGCACAATGAGTGAATGGAACGTAGAAACAAATTATCCATGTCTAAAATCTGACAAGTCCTAGTGCTACCACAAGTAAAAAGGAGCGGAAGATAAAACTCTAAACTCGACAGCATAGTTGTTAATGTTGAATGAAAGATTTAATACCAATACTAAAATCGGGTAGCTACTTGAATGAACTAATCCTTGTACTCATTTTATCCAGTACATTTCAGCCATTTTTGTTATCTTATTTTGTCAGCCTTTGAAACTCTTTCTAACATAAATCCTTAACCCCCCGAACCCAACTAAGTTAAAAATGTGTCAGACCTTTTTGTACTTTTAGGACAGAGGATTTCCCATTTCTTGATTACCGTGTCTTTCTTGCACCTTTCTAAAATGGAAAATTGAAATGGTCGAAATGCCAAAACATTCCTTTTTAGTAGTATAAAGAAAACACTTGCTAAAACCATATTGACATTATGCTAGACATAAGTGAAGGGTAGCTCCACGCAATGTTGTCAAATCGCCTATGCCATTGTATGCGACTGGCATATGTGATCGCATATCGCTCTAGCTTTTTTTTGGAAAAAAATTAAAAAATATATAAAAGAAGGAAAAAAATTAAAACAAAAATTAGGAAAAACTATGCCTAATTACTATAAGTGATTGGATTGGGTTCTTTTACCTATTTCATTGTAGTTTGAGTGTTTGAGACTATTAGACCATCTATAAATTAAGTTATATATATTTAATTATTTATATTATATTTACATAAAATTTAACAAAACAAATAACATGTTACATTAAGAGAATTAATTATTAAAAACTTCGAACATAAATTTTTTATTGATGAATGATAACTTGAATAACTTATAAGTTACAATTTAATTTACAATTTACAAGAAAAGAAAAAGTACAACTTGCAAAGTTACATGTTTCAACTTATTAACTTATAAATTTAATATAGAGAAAATAAACATAATAACATAGGCAACTATACACATATATAATGTTTGGATACATGATTCAACGGTCTTTTTTGTATCGTTGGACCTATATGCGGTCACATATGGAGTATGCCACGTCTGCCATTGCATACTATCCTGGATAGCATATGCCATCATGGATATGCGATCCTTATGAAAAAATGGCATATGTGATCGCATATGACAACATTGGTTCTACGTGTAACCCTGCAAGAAAATATAGTCCACAGTCTTTATGGTGTGTCTCAATCTACTTCGATGAATGTCGATCTTGCACACAAAATAACCACAGGACGAGAAGTGAATGCCACATCATGATGGACAACCTGACTAACTAGCTAAAGTGAGAGCTTGAGAACATGACGGACTCTACAAATAGATAGTACGTTAGAGAATTAAGAAACATGGATGACAAAATCTATACATTGAATATCCATTGGAGAACCATCTATTGTTCAAATAGATATATGGGGTAAAAAGGGAACAACAATGTCATATGAAATCATGAGAAATCATATGGTGCAACTTTGGAGTCAAATATTCATGCGGTAGGATATATGCTTTAGAGAGACAAACAAGGTAGAAGAGAAATGATAGTGAGAAAGGAACAAGAAATTCAATAAAGAACCTATTGAACTCATCTGGTAGTAATAATTTAAAAAATCCAATACTGATAAAGTGGTCGACATAACAACAGAACTAGTGATTGAGGTAGTAGCAAATGGAGTGTGATAGGTCTAGACTCTAGATATAGTATTGTTGGACCATCCTAGAATTGTGGGGGTTTTTTTTTTTTTTTTAATTTTTAATTTTTTTTTTTTATGAAGCAATCGAACTCCATTTGCAATGAATTTTTGTAATGCTAACATTAGCTTGAGGCCATATCATGACAAAGACAAGAAATCAGGATTTTGAATAAGATTCTAAGTGAGCATATTAACCAAAGCAAAAAAAAAAAAAAAAAAAAAAAAAAAAAAAAAAAAAGGGATCCTATAAGGGGGTGTATCAGACGCATATTGGCCGAACTTTTATTTTTTCATAAATAATCTTGAAATTTATTAGGAAAACGAGAAACATGTAAAACACCAGTACCTATCATTTTTCTTGTGATTTTAACATGTATTCAATGGCGTATCAAACCATTCTTTGACATGAATAAACCTCAATCGACACAAATCAAGCATAATGTGCTAGACTAGGCCTAATAAATATAAATACAATAAAAAAATTTGAAAAGACGAAAAAGAAGTTATAGTTTATCCATTCTGATAATTTCCCAAAATATTCAATTCCCTGCTATGTTCTGTTGAATCCAACTCAAATCTTGTTTTTTTATTCTAAAAAAAGGCCTAGACCTAGTCCAAAATTAGTCTTTAAGCTTCCTTTGTGGTTGAAAAGAAGAAAGAAGTGGAAAAACAAACAAAAAATAGAAAAGAAAATTTCAAAAAGGATTGTTCTGGTTGCATTAGCTCCATATTGGTACCGAAATGATCATTTTTTACATCACTGACAGGTTCACCTTTGCAATGTGTGGCCAATAGAGTTACAATACGAATGTATTGTAACCAATATTTATAACCATGCAAGAAGTCCATATTCGAGAACTAGTCCTACAAGCTTAAGAAATAGATTGGAGTGAAATTGCAAACAAGGAATCAAATTGAAACATCACAATATAGGGAGAAATATGTATATAATTATTTTAATTGTGCATCCAGTGTGGATGGGTACACAGGGTTTGTGATGCTGCTCCTTTTATCAGTAGAGTCCTTGCGCACGATTGAAAAACATAGTTCAAAGAGTGAAAGGTGTGGAGCTCAAGCTATAGAAGGAGATGGGTGAGTTCAAGGCCAAACAGATCATGGTGCACGATGGACAACTTTCAAGGTTAATATCGAGGTTTATATTGGAGTTTGTAGTAGTTCCATGTTTTGATCTCTTCGAATGGTGTTAACAAATCTCTAAGGGATGAAATTGCTACTCTATGTCGTTGTCTAGCTATAGTTGGAGTATACTCATGACATTATATTACCTTTGCTCAATCAAGGATATCTACTTCTTCGCATCTAATGTAATTTTCTCATACAAGTTCTTCCTATAACATTTGCTTTGGTACATACAATCACATGGCTGGAACTACCTCTTAGTTCATCTCTTACTCTTCATTACAAAGCCTTATCATTATGTTAAAATTGCCAACAGGTCTAATACTCAAGCTAAGGGAATTGGGATTTGGGACAAATAACATCTCTTCCTCAATGTCTTAGTCCTCTGCTCTGTATGTTCCCCAACTATCAACTAATCTCTTGTAATTGGCAATAGGACAAATGATTGGAGGTGGCCATGAGAGCGGTGGTCTTTATCTTCTTAGTTCTAAAAGCAATTTAAGATCAGCTTTCCAAATTATGGGTCATGATAAGTCAAATAAAGAGTGGATTAAGTATTGGCATCGTGGCCTGGGTCATTCTTGTCAATAGTTCAAGATTGTTACTTATTGAATTCAAATAATGATGGTGGTCTTTTGTGTGAAACGTGCCATCTTGCCAAATATTGTTGAACATCATATCCTAGTAGACTCAATGAAAGATGTGAAGTTTCTTACTTATTCATTCTGATGTTTGGGGTCCCTCCCCCAATAAATCCTCACATGGTTACAGGCACTATGTGATCATTATTGATGATTGTACTTGAACTACTTGGTTCGATCTCATTAAGTCTAAAGATGAACTTTTCTCATCTTTAAGACTTTTCATAAAATGATTAGAAATCAATTTGATGCAAAAATTAAAACTATACGTTCTGACTAAGGTGGAGAGGAAATTTCATCTATCTTCCAATTCTACCAAGTTGAAAATGAAATTGAATCTCAAACTACATGCCCTTATACTTCTCGAGATGAATGTTTCAAAGTGTTCTTCAACTGATATGGTCCTTAGTACTGCATACTTGTTTGATAAAATGCCATCGAGGCTCTTGGATTATGGGAAGACACCGATTCAACTCTTACAACCATTTAAACCCTTTTTTTTTTCTATCGCCTAAGAAACGTTTGGGTGTTTGTGCCCTACTCATGTCTTGAGTATTCATCGTTGTAAGTTGGATGCCAAAGCCTTCAAATGTATCATTTTAGGGTACTCTAGTTCTAAAAAAAAATACAAGTGTTATGCTACGGAGGTTCCTCTCAAGGAATTCATTGCCATAGATGTCACATTTTCTAAGGAACGACCCTTCTAGTCATCTTAAGAGTGTATATCTCTAAACCCCAAAGAAGTCTAGGTTACCTCTTCACGTACTTGAGTCTCCCCTTCAGTCTTTCGTCCTTAATTCTTCACCTACTCGCCATTCTCCAAAGTTTGTCATGGCACAACAAGCAGGTGAGTTGATGACATGATTGAAGAAAACATAGAGATAATGTACCACTAATAAAGGGTTCTCCTAAGTCTGATGTTCTAGCATCAGATATGGTTTCATCTCCTACTATTTGTAATCCCAATGGTCTTCCTATTGCATTATGCAAAGCAAAACGATCCTGCACAATTCATCCCAAATTATAGAAAAATATAATGATTGCTTGGAGGAATCCACCTTTCCCTTTGCTATCCAAACAACACAATTTGTCACATCAAAGGAAAACCCTTTTCCTTTTCTATTGTTGAGCACAAAATCCATGGTCTCCAAACAAGGCTTTGTGAAATCACCACTTGATCTAAAAGCTCGAGCTGTAAGAGGATGGCATATCAATGGATATCAAGGGACACTAACACTCCCCCACACGTGCGAGGTGGAACTCTGCACGGGAACATACTGGGCAAGGGTAGAGGGACCCTCACACCATAAACGGCCCCCCGCGGGAGAATATATTACTGGTGGTATATTTGCTACTTCCGAGATTCAAACACAGGACCTTCCGCTCCAATACCATGTCAAATTACCACTTGATCTAAAAGCTCAAATCACCAGTTGCTCTAAAAGCTCGAGCTGTTAGAGGATGGTGTGTCAATGTATACCAAGGGACTCTAACAGGCCTAATAGATTCTAGCAAATTTTGACTACATGAAACAGGTGCTAAAAAAATCCCAAGCCTCTTAGGCCTAAAGTTGTAGGTTGGTCATAGAAAGCCACCATCTAAGATCAAATGCTTGCCTTTATCACATGATCCACAAGGTCATACTTGATCTTAGGCATATTTCAAAACCTACTCAAAGGAGAAGAAATCCAAGCATTGGAATCTAATTTGGTCAAGGGGACCCAAACACAAAAGTTGAAAGTTGGTGAGGAAGTTCATATTTGTCATTGCCTGTCTTGTTTATTTGACCCTTCCCTTGAATTATTAAAAGTGGCTTTTGTCCACAAAGTGCATAAGATTTCTAGGCATGACCATTCATTATCAAGTTTTTGATCTTTTTGTTTTGTTCTCTCATTTGAACTATATAATAAGTCAAAAAACTAAAAGAAATTAAAAGCATTTGATGAAAAAATCATGCATGCAAGTACTCTCAAATCATGAGAATATGTTGAACGAGGAAGTGAGGAGTCATCTTTCCCATAAACATATAGCAATCATCAACATACCTTAGCATTTTCTTTTCACTGTTGCATGGGGTTAATAGAGCTCTTGACATTTACTTTGGAGGGGAACAGGGACACCACTCGTTTTGTGTGCATTCTTCGTGCAACAATGCAAATCAAGGAGAAACCTATAAACCCGCATTGATTGGTAGAGTAGTTGGTGAAGTGGAAAGCAGTTACCTTTTTTGGTGAAGGCAATCAATTGAAATGTACTAGATGATCGAAGAATCTTGAGTTGTGATCATACAACAACAAATATCAAATGTAACTTAGATTTTCAAAGCTCCTCTATTGATTAAAACCAAAGCTGGGAAACTTCCGCCCTTGAATGGGATGCCAGGGAGTTCCCTGTAGCGGGGGTCCAATGTGCCTTAGGATGAAACTCTAGTAGGCATCCCCTGCACTAGCTGCCTTAAATGGCTCTTTGGTAGGAACGTCTGTGATATCTGGGGTTTACTCCCCCGAGGGTTGATCAGGGGGTCTACCATCAACGGGTTGGTGTGAGAATCCTAAAGAGATTGAGGACAACCAAAGGGGTAGCGCAGGCTGGCTACCTGTTACCGTTCACCCCCCCTATTGATGAAAACAGTCTCCACAACATTGCATATGTAGAATTATGTAGAAGAAAAAATAAATACAAAAGACAGAAAAAGTGGAAAAAAGATAATAGAGAAAGAGTGGATTAGTGCTACACACCCCTCCTCTCTTTCTTTATATATTAAGTTAAAAAAGAAAATATCCCAAAAATACCCACGCACTAATTTACAATATGGCATGTGTATCTAAGCATACTTTATAGACTTTGTGAAGAGAGACATGGATAAAACACAAGACTAGTTGAGTCGTGGCACTGTACAAACCCTTCATTCATTCAAATAGGTCGTACAATCATACGGCCTACATCCACAGCCATTAACACTACCCATCAAGTTAGAGCATGGATGTTGTCGATGCCTTGCTTGGAACAAATAGGTACAAACTGATTGCGGCCAAGAGCTTTGGTGAACACATCAGCAAGTTTATCCTAGAACCAAACAAACAATGTAGAAATTTCACCATTAGCAACCTTTCAATGTATGAAATGACGGTCGGCTTCAATATGCTTGGTTCTCACATTATAAATTGGATTGCATGCAAGGCTACTTGATTAATGCAAAATAACTACAATTGTAGGTTTATAGCAAAACCCATTCCAACGACTGCTTGTTGATCCACACAAGTTCACAAGTGGTATGAGCCATCACCCTATATTTGGCCTCAACACTTGATCGGACTACAACACTGCATTTTACTCTTTCACGTTACCAAATTTTCTTTTACAGTACCCAGCAATGGACCTATTAGTCAGGGAGCTGACCCAATTTGCAGCAAAATACCTTACAACTTGGAAATGATTATTCCTTTTATATAAAACTACCCAACCTAGACCTCCTTATTGTAGACTCCTAACAACTGTATCCATGTGAAGCACACCCTAGGAGAACTCATAAATTGACTTGCCACACTCACCACATATGATATAGTTGGCCTAGTGATAATTAACTAGATAAGTTTTCTAACCAATCTTCAATACTTTCCTAAGTCTTCAATCAAGTCTACTTGATCACTAATTAGTTTATAATTAGGATCCATTGTGATAGCAACCAATTTAGTATAAAAAATGCATATTTCTATGAGCAAATCCAAAACATTATTCCTTTGAGATAGATTAAAGCCTTCCTTTGATTTGGCAACTTCTAACCTAAGGAAATGTCAAAGATGACCCAAATCTTCTGTTAAAAAGCGATGATGAAGATACTTCTTAAGATCCTCAATTCATTTACTATCACTCCCTATAAGTCTATAACCACAATGTCATCTACATATGCAACCAATGCAATTAGACCAAGAATGCATCTTCGTATGAAGACAGAATGATCAACATGACTTCCAATAAAACCGTAGGCCAACACAACCTTACTGAATTTATTAAACTACACACGTGGTGACTTCTTCAACCCATAAATCGCCTTTATCATATTACAAACCTTATTTGACTCCCCTTGAGCAACAAACTGAGGTAGTTGCCCCCCATAGACCTCTGTGAGATCATATAAAAAAGAAGAAGCAATTTTAGCATTGAGCTAAAAGAGGGGCCATCCATGATTAACAACAACAAAATGAATGATACAAATGGAATGGAACTTGGCAACAGGAGATTAGGTCCCCATATAGTCAATGCCGAGAGTTTAAGTGCATCCCTTAGCAGCTAAATGAGTCGTCCATTGTCCAACTACCCATTCAGGCATAAATTTAATGTTAGATGCCCAATAACAACCAACAATACATTTATCGGCAGGAAGACTAGTTCGTTCTTTAATGTTAGATGCCCAATAATAACCAACCATTCCAAAGCCTACTTCCACTCCTTTTGTGCAAAGCTTCCTGGTATAACTTACGGACAAAATGAAATAACAAAGATATAGAAAATTTATGGAAGGTGGAAAACAAACACCGAAAGGAAACAAATTAGAAATAAGATAGTTCGTACGTGTACACTTAACTTTCCTCGGAGCAATAGGGATATCAGACGAATAGGGAGATATAAATGGAGTTACTAGATCAACAATTTGAAAAGAAGATATGGTGGGAACATATGGATGGCAATATTATCTCCCCATTTTTTACGTGAGTAAACTTCACATGTAGGCACAACAATAGGAATGGGCTCGCCAATGGAAGAAAGCAATTGGATAGCATCTTCTTCAACCGAAATAGGCACAAACATTGATGGTAAAGCTTCTAAGCCAAGATATATATCGTCATTTGAGAAGAATGTAGTGGACTCAAAAAAGGTTACATCGGCACAAACATATTGTCTTCGAAGTCGAGGACTGTAAGACCTGCTAACACTTTGTTTACTAAAATACACAAGAAAAATGCATTTAACTGCTCTAGGATTTAATTTATCATGTCTTGACTCCAACAAATGAACAAAGCATACGCACTCAATAACTTTAGGGGGAGAGGACAATGAAACACCTGGAAGTAAAACTGCATGAGGGACTGATCCCTTAAGATAGTAAATGGAATTCAAGTGATCACAAAACATGTTGCCAAAACTGCAACACTCCAAAAACTTTTTAGAACATTCACATGAATCAACAAGGGAAGTGTTGCCTCAAGCAAATGACAGTTTTTTTCATTCCGCGACACTGTTTTGTTGCAAAGTGTGGGCACACGATGCTTAATGCAGAATACCATTTTTTGATAACTACGAGCTAAAAAAATGGATATATACTCCTTAGCAATAACCAAGCGAAACAAAAACACTTGGGAGATAAATTGATTCTACACTTCTATATGAAAGATCTAAAAAATAGAGAACAATTCAAACTAGTGACTAAGACAGGTCCCCAAACATCCAAATGAACCAAAGCAAACGGAACTAGATTATGCTTATGCCTTTCCACATGTGGTGGAAAAATACCCGATACATAACTCATATACTTCGCATTCTAAAGCCGACTCAAACGATAGTTAAGGAATGACACTTTTGAGAATCTTCAAGGACAACTGACTAAGACAATGTAATTGGAAATGAGAGACGTTCTGCATTGATGCTCCAATTACTTCACAGTCAAGATAGTAATTCTCATCATGCTCACGGCCTCCAATCTTCTCCATCTTTAGATCTTGGGAAACAGTGTGAGATAGAAAGTTATATAGTAAAGTGATTTTGTGAATTTACTAACAGACATAAGACTAAAATGAAATTTAAGTACATTGAGAACAAATGACAATGAAAGAAAAGATCATCGACGAACAATGCCCATTCCACAAACTTCAGATGAGGTATCATCTGCCAAAGTGATCAATGAACTCAACAACAATGTATCAATAAAGGAAAAGATACTGACACGCCTGTCATATTGTTGGAGGCCTCGAAGTCAATGACCTATGGAGCAAAGGACTTGCACCCTAAAAAAATCATACATGAGTTCATGAATGTGGTTGTAGAAGTGGGAGTAGCAGTAGAAATAGGTTGATTCTTTAATAATTTGGAATACTCATCTTTAGTAAGCATGACTATGTCATCATATGTACTTGGCTGCTAAGTTATCGAAGTAGAACCAAACAGATAAAGACCCACTACTCTCTTCGGAATAAGATCCCTAATTTGCCTAAGATGGCTTTACAAGGATGTCCCCACATTTCTCAACAGTGTGATTGGTAAGCCCACAATGAGTACACTTCCTGCATCCACAACCGACCGACCTTGATTACCTTTGCCACCTCCTTCATTACTTTCACCACCTCTACATCATCCAACAAATAGTGTTAGAGCACAATTATCACTAATTCCACCTGCAGAGCCAACTTCATCTACTTCATCTAAAGATGGAACATCCTTGCCGCCAAGATCTATGCATGCACTAGCTCATATTTTAGTTTAAATTCATATACAAATTTAACGACACGGAACTTCTCACGTTATTGATGTTATTTCTCCATATCACTAGTTGTTTCTCTACATCACTAGTAAGTGATTGATATATATTCAATTCCTCCCATATTCCTTTTATGTTTCAAATAATATTTGACAAGGGACTTATCTCCTTGTTGAAATGCAAAAGTCTCTTCAAAGTTCAAACAATTGATATGTAGAAGAGATGTTTATCAGATGAATACATGTCTCTTAATGTGTCCTACACCTCATTTGCAGCATCTAAAAACATCACATTCCTACTAACAGATATTTCCATACTACTCCACAACCACACCATGATCTAAGCAATTTCTTGAATCCACTGATTGTACGTGCTTTCCCTTTCAGTTGGTTTCTTTGTGATTAGATATTTTAATTTTCCTTTAGAAGCCAAAAAACTTGGATCGATTTAGACCACTAGCAATAATTTGCTCTATTTAGTTTTATGGAGATTATTTAAATCCTTAAAAAATCATATCGATTTAAGAACCTAGATCTTTGATTGCCTCTTAGCTCCATTAGAAGAAGCAATTAAAGAGAATACCATATTGCTTACACTAACGAGGGCTGACTCTTCTAAATACGAAAATGCTCCAACTATACGCTCCAAACGAAGTACACATCACACTTGATGAAACAATTAGCCCACGCATTCCAATCAAACATGAGATTTGTGATGATCACAAACACAACATTCACCCACTCACACGTGGACCATTAAAAAGGCCCAGTACAACAAAAAGAAGAGGAAATCCTAGGTTTCATAGAGAAATTTTAGCACACAGGAGATATGAAGAGCAAAGAGGAAAAGAAAAAGAAGAATTTATGGGATAGAAGAAATAAAAGAGGAGAGTTGTGTAAATAAGATGAAATCCTCTCTGAAATCATGTGGGATTATGTAAAGCAAAAAGAAAAAGAAAAGAGAAAGAAAAATTAGGAAAAAGAGAATAGAGAGAGAGAGAGAGAGAGAGAGAGAGAGAGAGAGAATTAGTGTTACACGCCCCAACTCTCTTTCTTTGTATATTAAGTAAAAAATGCAAATATTTCAAAAATATCCCCAAGTAATTTACAATATAACATATGTATCTTAAGTCTACCTATTACACTAAGTAAAGGGGAACATAGCCAAAATACAAGACTAGGTGGGTCATACCATTGACCGGTGCTTTAAATAGCGTCGTAGCATAGCGTACCGAAAACACTACATAACGCATGAAAATAGCATGTTTCCCTTGTAGCGTACACTACAGGAGCTGTAGCGTAACGTGTACTTTGGGTAAATACATAAAAATCGAAAAAAAAAATTACAAAAAGGAAAAAAGAAAAAGCTTTCACTCAATTTTTTTTTAGATATATGTGAGAGAGATTTTCGATACCTGTAAGGGAGGATTTGTTGGTCGGAAACGGGATCTGGTGGTGCGCCAAATGCGGCTAGGCTGCTGTTGTGGATGCTGCTGCCATTGCTATAATGCCCTCTTCTGCATCTTCTTCTTCTTCGTCTGCTGCTGCGGTGCCCTCTCTCTCTCTCTCTCTCTCTCTCTCTCTCTCTCTCTCTCTCCTCTTTAAACTAGAGGAGCTACGTGGCTGTTTCACAGCCAAGTTAAAAAAAAAATTAATACTCCGGTGGAGTATTTAATGCCAAGTACACGCACCGTTTTGTGGGACCCACCTTGATTCATTTGTTGTATATGCATGCCGTCCATCAGTTTTTCCAGCTAGTTCTAGGGCATGATCTCTAAAATGACACAGATCCAAATCTCAAGTGACCACACAATAGGATTGAATTTCCACCGTTAAAAACTTCTTGGGGCCATAGGTTTACATCGAGCTGTTATTTGTGCTTTCCCTTTCATCCAGGTCCATTGGACCTTATCAACGTGTTGGATGGCAAATTAACATTCCGTTGGATCCTGGGAAGTTTTAATGGCGGGTGTTCATCGACCACTTTTCCACATGATTCGGTCCACCTGAGATGTGCATCCACTTCATTTTTTGGGACCCTGCCATAAAATGAAATGGCAAAACAGATGTACAGCATGGATATACACCACATACATTAAAGTGGACCCTATTCTCAAGGCCTCACCCACGTGGATTGCCTAGAGGTAGTTCCTACTAGACAGTGCTATGTGGGGCCATCATGATTTATGCATTTTATCTACACCGTCCATCCATTTTACTATTTATCATGTTTTCTATTTTTAATTAAAAAATAGAAGTATCACGTAGCTTACGCTACACGCTATAGGGGGCTAAACGCTACGCGCTATTAAAAACACTGCCATTGACAACCCGTTATTTCATTCATCTAGGTGGGTCGTACAATCATATGATCGTACAGCCCACACCCATAGTCATTAACAACAAATAAATGAGTTGTATATTCCACGTAATGCACCTAATCATAAATAACCTCTAATGGTGTTGTGCATCCCATTCCTCAGCTATTGTACAAGTTATTAATTCCAGCTTTAGCTCATGATATTCCTAAAGCCTTTAGAAACGTACACATAACATGGTTTCTTATCACTAACTAGAATGCATATATATCCTAGGGGGAAAAGTCTTGTACTCCTTTGAGTATCGAGATGGCCGGTAAACTCATTAGGAACGCACCTCCCATGTGGTTTAGAATGAGTATCCACATAGCCAGAATTGACTACGGGGACTGAATTCTACAAGGAATAGTCCGAGAACCGACGTGCGGGCGAAGAGGAAAGGAGTTGGTTGGAAGACTAAGTTTCCCCTGTGTGGTGACTCTTTTGGGAGTGGTTCAGACTCGCCAATGCCGAAAACAACTCTATTTCCATGTGACCAGCTTTTGGAAAATCCCCCCCGCAATTAGTTTCCCCGTGGTGGAGACCTTTAGATATTTAAAGGAAATGGGAAGATATTCAAATGAAGGTAGGGGTATTTGGGAACTAAGAAAAGTTGCCATTATCGGTCGAACATTTCAAATTTCACCCACAAAAATCTTGCAATGACTTGATTAACTAGCAGAAAGCAAGGAGCAAGGACAATTTTACCCCCACAATTAATTTTGGTTGTAGTTAAAACTCTAGGATATGAGAAGAGTTTTTACCCAAGGGGGAACTTTTGTAAATACACAAGCTCACTTTAAGAGTAGCCAGCTCCTCTCCTCCTCTATGTATAGTCCACACAGATGACATGTGTTAGGAGCCCATGTGAACAAAGCTTCTTTGGGTCTCACCATGATGTATGTCTGACATCCAATCCGTACATCTATTGAGCCAGATCATGCTGGGACGTCAAAACAAAAATGAGATAGATTTGAATCTAGAGTGAGCCACAAAATTAGAAAAGGTTGGGATGGGTCGTCCATTGTTGAACCCTTCTCTCTTTTGCTCTTTGCCAGTATGCACGTGCAAGTAGCCTCCCCTAACCGTCTCTCCATGTGCATTGCCCATGCCACCTCGTTGTAGAAATTGTAAGCAAGGAAGTTTCAACTAGCTTGCCTCTAACACTAGCTCTAACATTTGAACTGCAAGCAATATGCTATGCACAAAATTTTAGGTTCAACCCATTCATCATGAAGCACAAAGCAGTTTAAGCGATATTCATGCTTAAAACTTAAATATGACATCAGACATTCTCCTTCATTATGATATTGACTGTTGACAAGACTTGTATTTAAGATATAGATTGTTAAAAAGACTTGCATCTAAGGAAATAATGAGTACATTCCTAGGCAGGTTATTGAGAACATCCAAACAATGCATGTACCGTTAGTCAGGTTTCAAAGAGAGTACCTTCAATTCTTCCACCCCTGCTTTTAGAGAATCAATCTTTTCAGTATCTTGGACAATAACTGGGGTTTCTTTGATAATTGGAGGAGCTTCTTCAATAGCTTTCTGTGCAGCCTCTCGCTCCTTGGTAAGCATTGCATTTGTCTCATCAACTTTGTCTTGCATGGCTTGCAGAGAGTTTTGCAGTTTAATTATCTCTTGTCCTTTGGCCTCCTCCAAGTCAATCTGCATATATGGGCAAAATCTTTGTAGATGACAATGATATGCATATATCAAGTTCTTATACCATCAAAAATGCTATTTTACTAAGTCAACTACAGTAAAAATAATGAATAATTGAAGAATAAAGAAATTAAACAGGCATCTAGTACATGGCCAATTGCAATCCACTCCACAATTAGTTGGGACAACTTAGATGATGGTGATTTATAGTCCATTCATTGATCCATATGCAAAAGACATGCACTGATGAATGACAATTGTATTTGAATTTCTTCCAAGAAAGGCATAATAGGTTTTGGATCTTTAAGAATAGCTTGCCAATAAAAGAAATTGTCTATGTATATTACCCTTAAACGCTTCTCCAGCTGTAAACGCCATGTGAGTTCTTCGACTTGCTTTTCAAGCTTATCCTTTGCTTCTTTGAGTGCACCCGTTTCTCTTGCGGCCTATGCAAGAAAAAAAAAAGATAAATAAATAACTGCTTGAACTTGGTAACCAGAATTAAGGGTGTCATATTGTTTTTAGGAAAGGTATTGTGAGACATGAAATATTCAAGAAACTTGGGCGAATGACACAATGCACTGGGTTGCTTGGGTAATTCCCATACATCTTAACTCCAAGCAATTATATTGGTGGGATTTGAACAGGATCTGTAATTTCAAATTGATTTTTCTCCCAGTTCAAATTGGATCCTCCCAATCTGAAAGCAGGATATTAGATTCTATTGCAATTCTCATACAATTAGGTTAGGGCTCGTTTGAGAGATTGTAAATGGAGGTAAATGGGAAATGGAATTGGAGGTAAATGAATTGGGAATAAATGGCTCACTTAGTTGAGTTTGGATGGGAGTAAATGAAATGCATTTGAAATCCAAATATTCTGTTTAGATGGGAGTAAATGGGAGGAATTGGAATGCATTGGAATTTTTCAATATATCCACACTAACATTCCCAAATCAGCTTTAATATCTCAAATTAGTGTACATATGTGATATTTAACAGGTTGATTGTAATAAGCCCATTGAAATATATACTTTAGCCAAAAATTATAAAATCTTGAGCCTCAAGTGGCCACAAACGTAAGGATCACAAACAACTAACTTGCCAACGCTTTTTAACCGTCCATCTAGATGGCCTACCTTTGGACTGTTTGGATCATTTATTGGTGTGATTTTAGTGATGTAGTTGGTATTTGAATTGTTTTGGAGAATCACTAGCACGCCAGTGTATGGCGGACATGTGCGTAGTGCCACCTTTGTTTACTCACGTTACTCTCCAAGGGATCTCAAAAAGGCATTTCACCCCATTTACTTCCAAATACTCTCTGGTAGAGAGGATTTCATTTACATGCCCATTTACTCCCATTTCATTTCATTTACATGCATTTACTTCCATCCAAACACACCTCAAATACCATTTGCCTTCATTTACTCCCAATTCCCTCCATTTACCTCCATTTACTCCCATCCAAACAGCCCCTTACTGAATCATTCTCCAAATAAAGAATTTGACAAATTACATGAAGTGAAAAAAAATATTCACAGAAGCAATTTGGTCTTATCTCACTTGGGGACGCAAGTGCCCACACACATACGCCCCTTACTGAATCATTCTCCAAATAAAGAATTTGACACATTACATGAAGTGAAAAAATATATTCACAAAAGCAATTTGGTCTTATCTCACTCGGGGACACAGATGCCCACACACATACGCACTAGACCATTCACAGAAACAAACATGTGCACACGCTTGCACAAACACACACACAGACGTACCAGATACAAACATAGAAAGAAAGAGGATCCCTTGTGCAACTAGTTGGAGGCTAATTATTGTCCAACTAGCACATGTGCATACGACATCCAACCCATCTAGAGATTGTCCCACCATGAATATCACCTAGCTCAAATCAGGCAGATCAACTCAAAAGGTGGGCCACAAGTGCATTTTTTATCAAATCAATTTTTGCCCCTTGTTTTTATATGGTCTGACCAACATGTTGAGACGATCGACCTATGACTTTTGCATCAGGTGTTCTTCATCATCGGTCCAATGTTTTAGATAGGGTGGATACCATACACACTTGAGAATACATGCACCCATTGTCTCCCGCCCTTAATTAATTGGTGAGAAGGGAAAAGTTGAAAAGAATCATCCAAAATCAGTACATAGTGTTCGATGCAATAAACAGTCTCCCACCATGAATTATTTTTTAACACACCTCTTGCTGAATAAAAATATTCACCTTGTTAGCAATAGATCTGCTGATTTGGGTGGGTTTATAGCTTAAAAAATATTAAGAAATTAACATATTATTAAAATTTTACTTTTTTTCAAACAAAATCCACATACCAATTTTGGTCATTTTGATTAGTTTTAAAGCAAATTATTGCAAAATTGTATGCAAGAACTGATTTACATTGCATTTAGGGTATTTAAAAAATATATATTTAAAATTTTATTATATTAAAATTTCATTATTTTTTTAACCTAGTTGGATTTTGTAGAAACTTGTTAACTTTCTAAATTTTAATATTAGAAGTGGTTGGGAAATTATTAGACAAAATGTCTGTGCTTGGGTTATTATGTTTGCTTGTGAAGTTGCAAGATTGTGTTTTTGTTATTTGTCAAGCCATTTGAGGGTGAGATAGTGGCATGTCGAGGGGGGATGAAGATGTTGGTTAGAGGCATGGGGATATGGTAAATGGGAATAGGCATGAGATGAAGCGTAAACATTGTGATAAGATCATTGGTGGACAGATTACTAGATTTAGTGAGCAATTAAGGCATGTCTCTTAGGACACATAAGGATCAACAAATGTCCCATTAGAAGTATAAAACGATATGAGGGCTTTGCTTCAAAATAAAAAGGTTGATAAAAGAAAGAAGAAAGGATCGATTAGCTATGTGCTGAGGAGATGAGGTGAGATGATACCACTAGCGATGAACACGCAAATGAAGATGAGGAGGTTAGGGAGTTGCGCAAGGGAAAACCAGCTATTGAACTTTCTCCAAGCAACCATGATAACTTCCACTTAAACAAGATCCATGGAGCAAACCCAAGAGGAGGAGGATGATGTGTGTGTGCGTGCGCGTGCACTTATTGTGTGCATCTATATGATTTGAGGTTGAGTGAATCACTACGCTATTCTTTTGAGGATTGAGTGCGTTTTGCCTAATTTTAAGCAATTCTTTGGGGACTAAGTAATGCAGGGGCATTTTCACACCGAGCTCGAGTGGGGTGGCCTGTGTAAAGAGGGGGCACACTCGAGGTGGGCAGCCCGTGTGAGGCGGTGGCTCGTGTGAGGAGGGCCCCACCCATGTGAGGCGGGTGGCTAGTGTGACGCGAACCCATGTGAAGTGGGGCCCACAAATGAGGGTTCAGCTGAAGGCATGCCCTGTGTGAAGCAGGAGCCTGGGCTATGAGATAAAGGGATTAATTCGCCACGCTCTATCAGTTCGAGCTTTTAAAGCAAGTGGTTAGTCATCCTACGTCAAAGTGGTATCAGAGCGGGAGGTCTTGTGTTCGAGACTCCTCACCGGGGGTGATTAATAATAGGGGCATTTCACACTAGGCTCGAGTGGGGTGGCCTGTGTGATGCGAGGGCACACTCGGGGTGTAATGCGGACATCAGTGATGCACCCTTTAGAGTGTACCAGAGGAGGCGACGTCGCAGATCGAGTGTTAGAGCAGACGAACTGATGTGGATGGATGCCGGGCCCATTGGACCCATTTTCTGACGCGTTATGAGTACGCGAGCTGCAGGATCGCGCAGGAGCATCATGACCACTAGACCGTGGAGCGGATTTGCTTTTAGGCGCTTTTCTGTTTATTTTCTTGTTTCTAGGCGTTTTATTGTCGTTATTTAGTTTAGGCATTTTTATGTTACTTTTTTTGTTTTTAGGCACTTTAGTGCACTTTTTATTTTCGTAGCTTATATATAATGTGAGAAACCCTATTTCGAATTATTGAATGAATACAAATTTCGGCTGCTTTTCTTCCTCTTGTTTCAAGAGATTAGGGTTTCAGGATTGGCCCTCAGGTGTTAAGAATTCCAACCCGATTTCCATATTTTCTCATCTCTATTTCTTCAAGGTGCAGGAAAGATACGATTTTCCTATTTTTATTATCTGTGTTATCCTTCATTTCTAACCTGTTACTTCCCCATCACATTCGTTCTTTCCCGAATTTACCTATTTGTTTCAAGCAGAAAAGAAGGATACCTAGCCCTAGGAATCGGATCCAAACCTGACTGTGGACCTGGTCTCTGCTAGACCTGAAGATATCCTTATATCCCCTAGATCCCTCCCCTATTTTTACGGTTTACGTGATTCTTATGCTGAGGGGGCATGATCCGGACGGACGGAACTCATCTCCATGTGTATATTGTTATAGTTCCTTTTGAGTGAAAATAGTTTGTTGTTAATTTTCTTACTTGAATATCTTCCAACTGAATATACACGCATCTAAGGTTAGGTCATCGCATGCCCCTGCATCAATTTTGGTTTATCAGAGAATAAGGTTCTAACTTGGGTCAGTTGTACCCAGAATTTCCCTTTTTAACGGATGTTTGAAAATTTACACAGGAAACCCGATATCCTAAATCGTAAAAAATCGTTAGACCCTTCGAGCGCTTCGCCCCTGAAAACCCGGTTCCGACTCTGTGTAGGGGTCATAGTTTGTTGAGTCTAGTTAGTCATTTTTCTAGATTTTGTTGAGTCTTCATATAAATCTATGCCATATAGGATAGCTTGCATTGTGTTGAACTAAGATAGTCAAACTGCATTTAAATTTTTACCTTTTTACACCTTTGTGCACCTAGATCTAGGGTCTTTCACATATCACTCCTAGTGTATGCCCACATGCACTGGCCGTGGGTTTGGTTTCCATTATACCATGGACTTTAATCAATTTACCAAAGCTATGAAGGGTCTAACTAAGAAAATGGATCAACAGTTTCGGTCCTTAAGGGATGAGATTGTGCAGCAGTTTGCGCATTAGGACGATAAGTTCACACGTTTTGAGGAGAGGGCTACGCGTTTAGAGGCTGACACGCAGGCCACCACTTTAGATAGTCCCCAAGCGACCCCTGACACCAGAGCAGTTGATCAGTCCCAAGTTGTGGGCCTTGATCCGCCTAGGGATGATTTAGGCGCAGGCCAAGCCCGTAGGCTTGGCAATAGACACGATTGGGTGCATCATCAGCCACCCCCACAGATTTGTGATCCCGTTTTCCCTGCCCAGCGGGAGGGCCATGGTGGGGTGCGATATCCGCAACCTCAGAGATACCATGAGCAGGAGGACCCTGTTGCTAGGGTCATGAAGGGCATCAAGGTTGACGCTCACAGTTTTGATGGGAGACTGGACCCCAAAGTTTTTTTTTCCAATTGGCTAGCAGACATGGACCACTTCATTCAGTGGCACGATTTGCCAGACCCACGACGGGTCGGATTCGCCAAGATGAAGTTTGTGAGCCAGGCAAACTACATTGGGGAAATGTGGAGCATCGCCGCGAGCGATCTGGAGAGGGGTTAGTTCTCTTTTGGATTGAAATGAAAGAGCTATTGCGAGAAAAGTATGTTCCCCTTTCTTACAAGCAGAGGCTGTTGGATCAATGGCACACTTTCCACCAAGGATCCATGCAGTAATGGAATACATCGCCAAGTTTGATGAATACATGATGAGGTGTGATGTGGATGAGGACCCTGCTGTAGTTCTCTCCCATTTCCGTATGGGCCTCAGGC
>PVNU02001396.1:0-48358 GCA_003013855.2 Liriodendron chinense | reverse complement strand
CCAAACTCAGAGAATCATAACTTGACTATTGAATGAGTCAAATGAGTCGCGAAGCAAAAAAAAAAAAAAAATTGATCTCTAATACGTAATTACTGTTAACTAAAATGAGATTAAATCATTTATAGGTGGCATCCAAACAGGGCCTGAATGTATTAGATTACATGACAATAACTACTCCCATTTACATTTTGGAACCCACATCTTGCATATATAACACCTTTGTAAAATAGCATAAGCAAATCCCCAGTTGTCAGTCAAGAAAATTCGAATTCAATGCCTTCATGAACGGGTTGATCTTCGCCAGCTGAGCCACCGCTGTCTTATTTGGGATGATCCCTTCCACCTTAATCCTCTCTCTAAATTCTTAAACCAGTGTCTTTGCATTTATATACCCCAGAAGGAGGGACTGATACCGCTATATCTGCCTCAGCCTGCGATGTATCTTCCAACATTGTGGACATCTCCCTGCTCAGTGTACTTATCCAAAAAGTGTTGGGAAGGATGCACAACCAACGGATCTCGCAATCCCCAACCAATTGAATTATAGAATATGAATGCACAACGATGAACAAACAATCACCACACATGACACAAAAGACCTTTTTACGTGGAAAACCCTCTAGGAATAGAGGTAAAAACCACGGGACCTCGTCCAGTCAACAAATCCACTATGTATGAACGTTTACACAGCGATCACGAGCTTATAAAACGCTCGATATAAAAACTCCAACCCCAAGGACGGATTATAATCAAAGAGGCTATGAACTTGAACGAACAGTACATTGGCTTCACCAAGCTGTGTTAGGACAGCTTCTGCAAGATTGAATCTGCCTTCTCCACTTTCGCACACTGGCACAGCCTGCCTTCTCCACTTTCCTACCACTTTACCACTTTCAAACTCTCTGTAAAAAAAGAATAAATAAATGAAAAGAAGAAAGAAAATTAAGTAGATGATTTTCAGTAAAAATGATCAAAATTACCTTTAGTTCTTCTATAGCCATGGCCTGGAGGATTCAGCAAGGATTCTTCTCATCCAAAGAGATGGAGACACTTAGAAAGAAGGGATCTGACGATGCATCCTGTCAATCCACTGGATAATAACTTCTCTTTATTGCACTTCTCTTCTTTCTCCTCCAATCCCATGGTTTCTCAGGATTTGATTCACTCCATAGCCCAATTTTAGCTTCACGAGACTCCTTTTCCCACTGATACAGTTAAATTAAAGATTAGAACATATATCAGAGATTCATTTAACAACACATGAGCAAAGTAAGTGTGATTTACCATAGCAAGCTCAGGACGTTTGTCGTATGCATGATAATGCCACGCCATCCCTTTTCTCAACATACGTTCCTGTAAATAATAAAAAGATAATATAAATCACTACTCAATTCTAAATATAATTTGAAGTTTCTATTAATGAACATTTTGTCTAGAGTATTACCTGTACGAATTTGCCGTCACAGTATATATCTCCGACAGTTCTATTGTATCGATCTTCACAATAAACGAATATCTTTAGTGGCCTTCCTTGAATGATTTTTATCAGTTCTTCAGTAGATTCTTTCCCAAAAGGCATTAAGCTTTCAGGAGCGTCTATTCCCCTACAAAACATTTAAGTTATCAATAAAAGTAACTTAAATCATAAAGTGTATTCGAATAAAGTGAGAAACAAAGTACCTTAATCTGATCCGATACTTCTTGGCCAGGATTTCCTTATTTTTTGTACCAGACATGAATCTGTGTGCAATAATGAAAAGTTGAAAAAGAAGTGAGAATTTAATTGGTTCATCATTGAAACAAATATTTTACAATGGTTTGTTAACCTACCTATATCCGGCCTCCACAATCTTTCTTTGAAGTGTGTCCGCTAGAGCATAATTCTTGGTTGCCCTTGCTTTCGATCTTAGGATTACAGCCTCTTTCACACCTTTAGGAACATTCAATGATTCCAGTGAATCCCTTGTATCCACGAAGACAGTGATTGTATCTCCATCGGCAACAGCTCTAGCATCCACCTAACATCAGCAATAAGCATAACAGCTCATTTTATAAAAAGAAGAAGAAGAAAAACAAAACCAAATTCTTATAAATTTTGCTAATCCAACTACTTTGGACATATTAGATGTCCATTAGATAGGCCATGCTTTAAACAAGCTAAGCACAAGATTATCAAGCCATTGTTGGACCATAGTGATTGAAAAAAATGGATGTACAGTTGAATTAGTAAAATGCATATGATAAGCCCATACAACAAAATTTTCAGATTTTACGATGCTTGGTTACTCAAGAAAAACAGAGTATTTTAGGAATGTCTCCATCCATGTAAAGTGTATTAGGTGTTGGAAATAATGGTATGGGAAAATATTCAAATTAGAATGAATCCAAATATATTAAACGACGTTTAGTTATTAAATATCGATGGTTGGCATTATTCCATAATGTTGTCCATAGGATGCCTATATATAGTAATTTAGATGCTATCTCATTGTATTTTGTGGTTTGGTAACCCATTCAAAGTAGGGTCCATTATTTGGAAGGTTTACTTTGAGTTACACAGCAATGTCTGAATAAATGAATGATTTCCAGTTCATGTCACCCATTAGATTATGACCTACATGATCAGTGGACTAGCTAGATTGTTGGGCTTCGGTTTGGTGGACTAATTAGACCATTGAGCTTGTGTCTCCCACCATTGATGGACCATGTCCCTTGAAATGGACAACGGTCAACATTGCTAGGAAACATATGAATGGTCAAGAAGAAATATATCAATAGACCACCTTCAATGTTGAAAAGGGAAAAGATTGGTGGCTAAGATGGGACCAGAACAATCTACAACAGCAGTTAGACAGCGCATAAAACACCCAACTCTATGCAACCCACCAATTTGTACCTATAAAATCCACTATGTCTATTGTTAGGCTGTCAGGCCACAAATTAGCCAGATCCACAACTCAAGTGGGCCGTAATTGGGATGCGATGCTAACCACAGGTTTATGTGTGGGTCCACCATGGTATCTTTCATCAACCCCTTCATCAGGTATAACTCACTGGGACAAAAGGAGACAAAAATCAGTCTCATCCAAAACTTAGGCAAGCTACACCACGTGAACATCGAGATTTTCCTAGAAACTTCACATTATTGCCATTGAGGGGCCCACCTAAGTTTTCTGTCAGGCTCATCTTTTGTATGTACGGTGAACATAATGCTTCTCTACTGATGGACAGGGTAGATTTGACACATACAACATGTCCCGAACGCCCCAATTTCAAGTGCAAAGTGTCAACACACTATACATGTCAATGGTACAAATGTGTATGAGATCTGGGTCGTTCAAAGGGTGGTCCCTATTTCTTAGCCCAAATGCATGGCATGTTCATTTATCAAGCATTCTATGCATCTACGCAAAGAAATTGATAGTCATATGGTGATAATTGGTTTAGACATAACTCACCATGACCAAGTGAAGATGCAGAACCCAATGTTTTGAACACACTAGCTCAACTTAGAGGTTTTAGAAGTTATTTTACATTATTTATGTAGTGTGGAGTGTTGAAGTCCCTTGATGTACATTGATACGCCATCCTCTAATGGCTCAAGCTTTTGAGCAAGTGGTGATTTGAAATGGCATCAGAGGGAAGGTTAAGTGTTCGAATCTCGAAAGTAGCAAATATGCCACCATAATGTATCTCCCATAAGGGAAATATTTAGTGAATGGATAGGCTAAGGGGCCGTTTGGCACCATGGATACTATGATAAATGGCGGTAATAGGCAATAAAAGCATAAGGTAATTTTCATTACCACCACTTCATGCGTTGACATAGGGCCCAAAAACTAATCCTCTATATGATTCAAGTGAGCCATATAAAGGGAAACAATTGGGACACCCCTATCCATAGCTCAAGTAGTAGACTGAGTGAAAATAACCTTATGCAAATCCAAAATATAGACCTCAAGAGAAGCAATTTTTCTATGTGGTCTTGTGGCACTCACCCACAAACATTTCCAGTATAATTTTTTATTCACATGTTGTTTCAAACCCTTTTTAGCATGTAAGATTTGTTTGGAGGAGAATTAAATTCCTTCGTAGTTATTTTAGCTATGTAAATATGAGATAATGAGTAAAACGATGTTGTCATGTAGTGTAACATTATTTTTAGGGAACATTAAATTGTGCTCTACTTTCTAGCGCTTCTATTATTCTTTTCATTTCTCACAATGCATATTGAGGTGCTAATTTACGTGCAGGTCCTAGTAGATCTTGTTAATGATCATTCTGTTCAAGTTGGCAAATATGGAGTTTGAATTTCAGTGAAACAAGGAGATATTCGGTTTTCTTAAATGGGGATCTATTGCTTTTCAAAATATGCTTGTTGTTCCTTCAGGTTCTGGTATTGTGCACCAGGTAAAAGAATTTCAAATAAATTTTGCACCCCATCTTTTGTTTACACAATTCTTTAAAGATGTCGCATTATACGGAGTTAGTATGGTTTTTGTAAGTTTGTATATCAAGTTAATCACCATAATGAAATTTCTGATCAATTTGGAATACCTTGGGAGGGTTGTGTTCAACACCCATGGCATACTCTACCCTGATAGTGTGGTTGGAACTGATTCCCACACAACAATGATTGATGGGTTAGGAGTTGCTAGCTGGGGACTTGGAGGGATTAAAGCAGAGCCTACAATGATTGGCCAGGTAAAATTATGTTGGGGTACGTCCAAATGTTGAAGCCTGATTAATTAGTGGTTTTTTTTTTTTTTTTTGGGTTAGCACACACACCCAATTGTTAGTACACCCTCCCACCCCTATTAGTCACACTGCAATGTTAGCCACCCTCATTATGGGAATCGATGCCATGACCTCAGCGTTGAGACGACTTCACTTGGTCTACCACTTGAACTAAGGGCCTGTTTGTTTGAGGGAAGTTTCGTGGAAGTTATGGTAAATCCGTAATTATTAAAAAATCCCTCATTTGGTGGAAATTAAAGGTCGATGGGAAATACATCAAACGTACGGCCTAATTTGTTCTTTCGGCTGCGGAGAAAGAAGGATGAAATCCTTCAGACTCTTCCAGAGAG
The DNA here is from genome assembly GCA_003013855.2 of Liriodendron chinense. Taxonomy (NCBI): domain Eukaryota; kingdom Viridiplantae; phylum Streptophyta; class Magnoliopsida; order Magnoliales; family Magnoliaceae; genus Liriodendron; species Liriodendron chinense. The sequence goes on along the minus strand of PVNU02001396.1, from coordinate 43,271 downwards.
ATCTTCAACTGGGTGGGACATCTCTTCACTGTTTAAGTAGTCCGCGTCCACATCTCAATATACGCCACAGCTGCCTCGATGGTGTATATAACACAAGTTCTGTTAGCAAGCTCCAGCAACATCCATGAGATGAAAAACTGGTATGTCTTTCTTCCTCCTCGTAGTGTCTTCACATGGATATTGGATACGTTGTTTGTCTACCTTATCTCTAAAGCTTCTCTTTCACAGGTGTCGTCTGAACTAGGGCGTCATTGAAAGGAGGCTGTCTCATCGTCTGAAGTAGGTCGTCATCGGACGGAGACTATCTGGGATCCACCATCTTCTTCGTAGCTCCTGCACAACCTTCTCTTCATAAGCGTCCGGTAAAGACGACGAGAAGAGGTATGCACGAGTGGGGCAAATGCCCATGCAGAACTTCGTATTTATCTTTTTGTGGAAATGATGTTATCACTGTTGATGCATGTGGTGGTGAACTATACATTCCGGCCAGTTTGTTGTTGAGATTTGGGACCATGCCTTAATATGAGCTCGAAAAATCAATGGATGGTAATGATCAAATGGATGAATCACTTAGAAACTTAAAATTTCAAACATCCACCGTCGAAACTTTAGAATCCATTCCTCATTTTATGCGTCGGAACAAAAATCTTATGGAATCCATTCCTTAGATGGGCTGTAAATCTGACGATTGAACATCCACCATCGAAATTTTGGAATCCATTCCTCATTTTATGTGTCGGAATAAAAATTGAATGAAATCCATTCCTCAAATGGGCTGTAAATCTGACGATTGAACATCCACCGTCGAAATTTTGGAATCCATTCCTCATTTTATGCGTCGGAACAAAAATTGAATGGAATCCATTCCTCAGATGGGCTGTAAATCTGACGATTGAACATCCACCGTCGAAATTTTGGTCACCCACAGAAGCTTCGAATGAAGGATGAAGACGATGAGGTTTCCTACACTCTCTATGTTATAGAGAGGGCAGGGATTAGCTGAGGCAGGGTAATAGCTTGGTGGGTGAGGCCATGTCCATGGGGCCCACCTCAATGTGTATGTTGTATATCCACGCCGTCCATACGTTTTACCAACTCATTTAAGGACATTTTCCCAGAAACGAGTTAGATTCAAATCTCATCTAGACCACATGATAGGTATTAAATTCCCACCATTGATCGCTTTTTGAAGACCAAAATCACAGTTGGGCTAGGGGAAGTTTTTCTTTATTAAGCATTTGTTGGTGGCTACAAAAGTTCTGGTTCATACTGCTATTTATTTTTTTCTTTCATCCCGGTTTTGTGTGGCTACAAAAGGTCTGGTCCACCGTTTAAACCAGATAGGTGGATCCATCTTTACAGAAGTTGTAATCTATCCCATTCAGGTGGTCGTAACGTGATGGATTTCCAAAACGTCAGATGAATGGCCACCAATCGCTGGATGGTGCCGTTAAACTTAAAAAGTTTTTTGCAAATCAATTCTGTCCAGCAAAAAAGTTGGACAACGATCTGGACGGTATGGTATGCAGGCGCTGATCAATTCATACCATGCGTGTCCGGGCCGCAAATGAAGAAGGTGGGTCACCCGGCCAGCAAAAAAGCTGGACAGCAATCTGGACGGTATGGATTACAGGCGCTGATCCATTCTATCCTTGTGTGTTCGGCGGGCAAATGAAGAAGGGGGGTCACCCGGAGTACCGCAGCATGGTGGCCCTTTATATCTCCTCAATCAAACATGAGAAATTAACAATGATTATAGTAACAGTTGATTTGTAGAGAAAACAAACAAGAGAAACTAACAATGATGGAACTCTGCAAATCCCATTGTTTCCACCCAAGAAGTAATAAATGCCCTATTTCCGGCCAGTTCCAACTATTTCCCTCAAACAAACAAGCCCTAAGGATCTGGGTGTATTTTTAATGGTTATAGCTCATAGTCTGTATGTTTTGTGTCTCTAAAAAAAATTCGTATGTTTTGATATATATATATATATATATATATATATATATATATATATATATATATATATATATATATATTTGGCTTGAGAAAATAATAATGAATTATCGAGGAAATGAAACCCGGGGAATGAAATTCCAATAGATAGAGGAGTGGCTGGCACCTTGGCTAACTTGTCCAAGATGAAATCAGCCTCTCTACCAACATGGTATGATGAAATGTGTAAGCAAGAGGCTAGATGTCTAATTTGTTATACAAAACTTGTTTTCTGACCTGCTTGATTAGCCCACTTAATGACATTACTGATTTTTAGGTATGGAGGAGTTGTTGTTAGAGTGTTAAGTCCGTTGATATACATTAATATGCCATCCTCTAACGGCTCGAGCTTTCAGAGAAAATGGTGATTTGACACGGTATCAGAGTGGAAGGTCTTTTGTTCAAATCTCGGAAGTAGCAAATATGCTACCGGTAATATGTTCTCCCACGGGGGGCCGTTTATGGTGTGAGTCGTGTGTCCCTCCACCCTTACCCCGTTTGTTCCCGTGTGGAGTTCCACCCCGCACGTGCGGGGGAGTGTTAGAGTGTTAAGTCCCTTGATATACATTGATATGCCATCTTCTAACTGCTCAAGCTTTTAGAGAAAGTGGTGAATTGACAGGGGCTCCATGGAAGGAGTTTGTGTTTGTGCATGCACGCACGTGTATCTGACTTCTTAGTGTTACTTGTCAAGGTATCCTTAGATGTTCGTCTGCCAAAAGACTTATTGTTTGTGTATTTCAGACTCATCATCATCATAGTCTGGTCCTCGCTTCTTGGCTCATGCCTTTATGTTTCTAACTAAAATGCACAAAGACTTGGCTCAATCCTTGGAGGATTCCTTCAAATTCACATTTTACTTATGTTGTGAGAGTTTAGCTCTATTGTTGTCGCATCCTTCTTTCCATAATTTTTTGTAACGTGGCTGCTATGCCCTTGTTCTTGGCATACTAACCCAGGAATTCTTCAATGTGTTATTTAGCTTATGCTTCTTTCTCCTGAGTTACAGCCCAGGAGCATGGCTTTTCTGGTGTTGTCGGGTTCAAGTTGTCTGGAAAATTACGCGGTGGTGTTACAACTACTGACTTTAGTTTTAACTGTGACGCAAATGTTCAAGAAGCATGGGGGTTGTTGGCTAGTTTGTTGAGTTTTATGCTAATCTCATTTTTCACGGAGCTGAATTAAATTAGGCCACTGGCTTTTAGTTCCATTTGTTTTGACGTAAATCCGTTATTCTAAATCTTTACTTTTTTACACCCAAATCCATAGCCCAAGTGGTTGACTAAGTGAAGATAGCCTCGTTTCAACACTGAGGTCTTAGTATGGATTCCCAAAGTGGGGGTGGCTAACAATGCAGTGTGACTAGCAGGGGGTGGGTGTACTCACAGTGCGGTGTGTGTACTAACCCCAAAAAAAAATCTTTACTTTTCTCACATAGGTGGGGGCATGGTTGAATAATCATTGGCTGATAGGGCTACAATTGCTAATATGGCTCCTGAATATGGAGCAACCTTGGGTTTCTTTACCATAGATCATGTTACTCTACAATATCTCAAGCTGACCGGACGAAGCGATGAAACTATTAAGTACTTGTGAAATGGGGGGATTAGAAATGTGGTTGATGAGGAAATCACTCTCTTATGTAAGAGGTGGCAATGATAGAAGCCTATCTGAGAGCAAACAACATGTTCATTGACTACAACATGGTATACATCTTTCTTAAGCATTCAGTTTTAATTGAGCATTTGACTCTGAAATGTAATTGATTTCTTTTTGTGGATCCGTCCTTAAAAAGAGAGAGTATATTCATCTTATCTAGAGTTGGACCTTGCAGATGCTGAACCTTGCATCACAAGTCCAAAGTGGGATGTTCGTGTTAGTTTAATCCATGTGTTATATATTGTCACTCAGTTCCTGAATCAATTATATTCATTAGAAGATTCAACTCTTATCTATGATGGACCTCATGACTGTGTTCCCTTGATAGAAATGAAGGAAGATTGGCATTCTTGTTTGGATAACAAGGTTGAATACAAGGTGAGATCACAAAATTAATTTGTTTTTGTGCTTCTGCACATTAGAAGAAACTAAGTTACCTCCACTCATTGCCAGTTAGATCTTTGATTTTTTTTTTTTTTTTTCTTTTTGCAATGATATGTCCTATTACGCTAATTTGAATTCATTTTCACTCAATTACAACCCTTTATGCATTAAGCGTGTGCCTCAATTTTTTAACATTTAAAATGTGAATTGGGTCTGGAGGTTAGTTGCAATGTTTAAAATCTTATCCATACCTTATTTTCTTTCTTTTTTGGACTCAAATTACCTTCCACTTCTTACTCTTAAGTCTTAACCCATGATGCATTATCAGATTCACTTGAATGCATACTTGGCATTGAGATAACTGTTTATTGACTTGAATTCCTTGTTGATCAAGTAAAACCTTTTTAGAGTATTTTTTGAAATTATGTCTATCCCTCACACTTTGTAGACGCCAAGCGTGCGGAAGCTTATAAAGCGGAGCTTAAAACTATGGCTAAGTCCTGGGGGTGGGGGATTAAGACCGTTTTAAAATCCTTTGAAAAAGCTCTTGTCTAATTAAACTAAATTAGCAATTATAAACTAATTAAACAAGAACACTTAGCTTCCGAGCTTAAGTAGGTCCAATCACATTGGCTAGCAAAGATAAGCAGTTAAACTAACTAGCCTAAGTATATAGATTATAAGAGATATATATGGCTATGAAGCTACTAATCTATATGCAATGTCTAGACTACAAGGATGCACTAATCAAGCACCTAGTTTAGAAGTGAAACTACAACAAGTTTATGAGAATCTACCTATCATGCATAGCATATATTCCATTCAAGCATTCACATAATTAACAATTAAAGATAATGCAAGAATAACAATGTGCTCAAATGACAATCTCAAACACAAACATGTATAGTGGTTCGATTTCCCTTCTCCACTCCCGATTACGGTACTCACCCCTTGAGCACACCGGATTTCACTAGGGAGTTTAAATCAAGTTCCTCCTAACCTAGGCATTTTAAATCGGTTCCACTCTACCGGGGAGTTCAACAAGGTTCCTCCCAACTTATGACGAAGATTTTACTGGTTCATCTCTCAACTAAGATGTTTACGAGTTCCATGCAACCCAGGAGTTTGACAAGGTTCCTCCCAACCCCTCGGTTCAAATCCAAGAATTAAGCGTACACTTCCGGCGGAGGCTCTCCTTGGAGACTTGGTCGAGTTTGATTCCAAACTCTCACACTCAATCCTCCACAACGAAAGAGTGCAATCGGGCTCTCAATAATGACACTTGTCGGATTGAACCCCTTGTTTAGCGCCACTTGGGTAGCTTGATCTCCGCTCTCTCGTGCTTCCATCAGCTCCCTATTGCTCCTCCGATCTTGTTACCGATGCGATGCCAATGCCTCAGCTCCAATGATTAACTACCTTGCATGTGATGCTATAAAGAGATGCCCAAGGTGATAGGAGGTGGTGGTGAATTCTCTACAACTAGTAGGATTTGGTTGCCTAAAGGAATTCCATCTCATTGGATCTTTAGAGAGGTCTAGACTAAGGATATACCTATGGTGAAGGTGTCTAAAACATCTAGAGATCAAGGGAGAGGAAGTTTATCTTCATATGAGCTTTGAATGCTTCATCTTGTGATGAATCACAAGGAAGGTGACTTGGGTATGGTAGGATTAGAGACTAGTGATGAGGGCAATGTGGATGGCTTCTAATGTTCTCAAATCTCACTCCTAACCCCTAAAACCGCGCTCCATCTTTAAATAGATAAAGCTCCAACGGATGAAAAAGGTAGCAAATGGCTAGCTGACGACCAGTGGCACCTCAACTGCGACCAGTCGCATAGATTCGTCGACGCGTCTAATTAGTCCTGGGAATGCATTTTACATATTGTCCCGGTTTTGGCCAGTTGCGACCAGTTGCATGGTGCATTCGACTGGTCTCAATAGACCAGCGACCGGTCGAATTATGGCTTGGGTTTCAACTTGTTTGTTGACCCATTTTTGGCCTTTAGCGACTGGCCGCCCAGTACCTACGACCGATCCCAGATACATGAGTTCTGTTGTTTGTCTGATTTGTTTACAGCAGCTCATGCACCCTATAAGTCCTCTTTTTGGGTGGTCTTTTAGGACACCTAAGGCTATTCTAAGATGACTAAAGGCTTACCTATTGGGTCAAGTCATCTAAAGGTTTGGTTTTAGTTTAGGTTTAAGGGTTTTGGCTCACCAAGGCATCTCTGATTTACCTGTTGCTTCTTCCTTAATGCAGTTGTCCACTTGTCTCTTCGGGCTTCATCTTCTTTAGGCTCAACCAACACCTAGACACTAGGACCTACGTAATTCACAATTAAGGGGCACTAGTATGCCACAGAAAAGTGCACTAACATTTTTGAAGACTTAGAGATGAAAATTTCAGTTGGGAAAGTTAATATTGCAGATGAGTTTTCATTACTTTGTGAAGATTTTCATGTAATGAAAAAGACCACTCTGATTGTTTTATATGTGAATTACATGAAAAAGAAAAACCCTAAAAACAAATTGGGTTTTGTCTAATTCAAGTTTTTTGTAAATTGGGTTTGTCTGAATTTTTTTCTCTGTAAATTTCATTAATAATGTTTGTTACTATCATGTCTACAAGTTTTAATGAAAGAAGAAACACTAGAAGTATGGCTTGGTGCTTTCACTAATTTTTTTTTTTTTAAAGCTTACCCAGTTTTATTCTTGTTTCTTTTTTTCCTCATTTGATGGAAAATGCATGTGCTGTAAGTGCCTCCTTTTCAAGGGTTTTTAATATGCATGAACCATTCCTAAATGCTTTGAGAATGGTTTTCAACCATTCCTAATCAGCGATTTTCTGTAGTGACAAAAAATCAGGCCCATCCTTGATTTAGGTGAGTCACACGAAAGGAAACCATTTGGAGGGTGAATGGTATATATAATTTACCTTTGTATGGTCCGTTTGAATCACGGATTGGGCTGATTTTTGGGCCCTATGGCTTGGTGATCAGGGTGGATTTTACATATATAAACATCATGGGGGCCATGTTTGAGAACTTTTTAGGCACCTGTAGGTTTGAATTTTTACATGCAACTCACATAAATTTGACTTTATGAATTGGTGGATCCCATTGTAATATTTAAGTGAAATCCACCCTAATCATTAGATGTATCTTCCTATTTTAGTCGTAGGGTCCAAAAATCAGTCTGGTCCATGATTCAAGTGCGCCATACAAAGGGAAATAGTAGCAAGAGGACACCTCGTATATTGTTTCCAATTATATGGTCCTACAGAATTATAAAACAGGCTGATTTATAGGCCCTACTGCTATAAAAAGAGATGCACCTAGTGATTGAGGTGGATTTCACTTGAATATCACAATGGGCCATGCATGTGAATTGGTAGATAAGTATCATGCATGCAGGGAAGGTGAAAACCCCCTATAAAGACAAACGCGTACAACTAAGAATTCCATGGTAATTGTGATTTCGATTACAATTCACAAGAAATTCATGTTTTCAAACTATCCCTAAGAGAATTTTGTGAGTTTAGAGGCATAAATTACTCAAATAAAACTGATTAAAAACATATAATTAAAAAATATTAAAAAATTATTATCACTTTTAATAGGAGTATTAATTTTCTTACCGGAAGTGTCCTTAATTGGAAGATAACTCCCTTTGGCAATAACTCTGAATCTGATGCTTCAAATTGGGAATGAATGGACGTAGCATGAAACCCCAGAAAGTCCTACAAAATCAATACTTAGCATAAGACTAATGACAAGAGAGTTTCGGGTAATTTGATGCTCCATTCACGATGAGTCTTGCACATGTATGGCTAATGGAACTGTTAAAATGTCATTTACTGTCCATTCGTCGTACATAAACATGGCCTACTTGATAGTTGGACTGTAGCGGCATGCTGCCATATATAAACATGGCCTACTTGATAGTTGGACTGCAACGGTAGGCTACCATACATAAACGCGGCCTACTTGATAGTTGGAATTGGACCATAGCGGCAGGCCAGGCTGAGTCATTCATCAGGCATCAGGCCTGCCCCAAACACAGTGTAGCTAGATTTTAAGCCTAGTCTAGAGGGCTAAGGTTAGGGGGCAGGAGTGGGGCCCAAGCACCTAGCCTTATTTCCACACTTACAGTGGACCATGGCTAATGCCCACTGTCTAGTAAATCCAGATACATGGATCATATTCTGTCTAGGTCCAAATAGTCCTTAGGGTCTTATTAATTAATACATTCAAATTCATACAGGCAAATATAAAAAATTTCAAGCATCAATACATGTACCCAATGTCTGGCGCAACAACTTCCATTAGGACCTAGCTATGTGTTTTATCCAAGCCAATCCATCCATTTTTGATTGATCATTTTAGGGCATAAGCCCAAAAAGGAAGCATATAGAAGGCTGGAATGAACCACACCACGGGAAGCAATGGTGACCATGACCACCACCACCCTTGAAACCTTCCTAGGGCCCATTGTGATGTTTATTTGCCGTTCAACCTGTTCATAAGTTCACATAGATCTGGATGAAGGGAAAACATAAATATAAGCTTGATGCAAAACTTCTATGGTCCCCAAGTGGGTTTTAGTAGTAGGCATTCAATTCCCACTGTTTACTATGGTGTGGTCCATTTCAGTCTTCCATCTACGTCCTCTTTGGGCTCATGGCCTGAAATGATCGTTCAAAATGGATGGACAGCTTGGATAAAACACATATATCTTCGGAAAGGATTGGGTGGTGTGCCACACACCACCAACCTCCATAGTGTGTTGATGTCACCAAGTTTTGTGGGCCCTACATGATGTATTTGTTACATCTACACCGTCCATCCATTTTACAAGATAATTTTAGGACATAAGCCAAAAATGAGGCAGATCTGAAACTCAAGTGGACCATAACAACGAAAGTAGTGGGGATTGAACGTCTACCAATAAAAATTCTAGGGGCCACAAAAGTTTTAGATCAATCTGATATTTGGTTTTTCCATGTATCCAGGTTTGTTTGACCTCATAAACAGGTTCAATGACAAATAAACATCATGGTGGGCCCTAGGAAGGTTTCAATGGTGGGAATCATTGTCCCCACTACTTTCTATGGTGTGGTCCCCTTAAGCTTTAGATCTATGTCATTTTTGGATTCATGACGTAAAATGATCTGGCAAAATGGGGGACTGTGTCGACATAACACATACATCATGGTGGGGCCCACAAAACTTGGTAACATCAGCACACCATGCAATCTGCTTCCTATATCTGGATGGGCTCCACAGATGCCCTAATAGAAGTGTCTATCTCTAGCTAGGTCCTGGTGGGGGAAGTACACAATCAGCACCCCCAATGTAAGCATGCACAAAGCATGAAGCCATGGACTAGGTTGATCATCAAGGAGGGCCAATTCATACCAGATATACATACATTACACTGGTTTGTGGACACTTGTCAATCGGATAAATATTCATTTTTTCTTTCTTTCTTTTTTTTTACAAAAAAAAAAACCTAAAAAAAATCCGTATGAAAGCAATACCTATCATGATGCATTATCAGATTCACTTGAATGCATACTTGGCATTGAGATAACTGTTTATTTACTTGAATTCCTTGTTGATCAAGTAAAACCTTTTTGGTGTATTTTTTGAAATTATGTCTATCCCTCACACTTTGTAGACTCCAAGCGTGCGGAAGCTTATAAAGCGGAGCTTAAAACTATGGCTAAGTCCTGGGGGTGGGGGATTAGGACCGTTTTAAAATCCTTTGAAAAAGCTCTTGTCTAATTAAACTAAATTAGCAATTATAAACTAATTAAACAAGAACACTTAGCTTCCGAGCTTAAGTAGGTCTAATCACATTGGCTAGCAAAGATAAGCAGTTAAACTAACTAGCCTAAGTATATAGATTATAAGAGATATGGCTATGAAGCTAATAATCTATATGCAATATCTAGACTACAAGGATGCACTAATCAAGCACCTAGTTTAGAAGTGAAACTACAACAAGTTTATGAGAATCTACCTATCATGCATAGCATATATTCCAATCAAGCATTCACATAATTAACAATTAAAGATAATGCAAGAATAACAATGTGCTCAAATGACAATCTCAAACACAAGCATGTATAGTGGTTCGATTTCCCTTCTCCACTCCCAGTTACGGTACTCACCCCTTGAGCACACCGGATTTCACTAGGGAGTTTAAATCAAGTTCCTCCTAACCTAGGTATTTTAAATAGGTTCCACTCTACCAAGGAGTTCAACAAGGTTCCTCCCAACTTATGACGGAGATTTTACTGGTTCATCTCTCAACTAAGATGTTAACGAGTTCCATCCAACCCAGGAGTTTGACAAGGTTCCTCCCAACCCCTCAGTTCAAATCCAAGAACCAAGCGCACACTCCCGGCAGAGGCTCCCTTTGGAGACCTGGTCGAGTTTGATTCCAAACTCTCACACTCAATCCTCCACAAGGAAAGAGTGTAATCAGACTATCAGTAATGACACTTGTCGGATTGAACCCCTTGTTTAGCGCCACTTGGGTTGCTTGATCTCCGCTCTCTCGTGCTTCCATTAGCTCCCCATTGCTCCTCCGATCTTGTTACCGATGCGAAGCCAATGGCTCAGCTCCAATGATCAACTACCTTGTATGTGATGCTATAAAGAGATGCCCAAGGTGATAGGAGGTGGTGGTGAATTCTCTACAACTAGCAGGATTTGGTTGCCTAAAGGAATTCCACTTAATTGGATCTTTAGAGAGGTTTAGACTTAGGATATACCTATGGTGAAGGTGTCTAAAACATCTAGAGATCAAGGGAGAGTAAGTTTATCTTCATATGAGCTTTAAATGCTCCATCTTGTGATGAATCACAAGGAAGATGACTTGGGTATGGTAGGATTAGAGACTAGTGATGTGGGCAATGTGGGTGGCTTCTAATGTTATCAAATCTCTCTCCTAACCCCTAAAACCGCGCTCCATCTTTATAAAGATAAAGCTCCAACGGATGAAAAAGGTAGCAAATGGCTAGCTGACGACCAGTTGCACCTCAATTGCGACCGGTCGCATAGATGCGTCGACCGGTCTAATTAGGCCTGGGAATGCATTTTACTTATTGTCCCGGTTTTGGCCAGTTGCAACTAGTTGCATGGTGCAGTCGACTGGTCTCAATAGACCAGCGACCAGCCGAATTATGGCTTGGGTTTCAACTTGTTTGCTGACCCATTTTTGGCCTCTAGCGATTGGTCGCCTAGTACTTGCGACCGATCCTAGACATATGAGTTCTGTTGTTTGTCTGATTTGTTTACAGCAGCTCATGCACCCTCTAAGGCCTCTTTTTGGGTGGTCTTTTAAGATACCTAAGGCCATTCTAAGATGACTAAAGGTTTACCTATTGGGTTAAGTCATCTAAAGGTTTGGTTTTGGTTTAGTTTCAAGGGTTTTGGCTCACCAAGGCATCTCTGATTTACCTATTGCTTCTTCCTTGATGCAGATGTCCACTTGTGTCTTCGGTCTTCATCTTCTTTAGGCTCAACCAACACCTAGACACTAGGACCTACGTAATTGACAAATAAGGTACACTAGTATGCCACAGAAAAGTGCACTAACATTTTTGAAGACTTAGAGATGAAAATTTCAGTTGGGAAAGTTAATCTTGCAGATGAGTTTTCATTACTTTGTGAAGATTTTCATGCAATGAAAAAGACCTCTCTGATTGTTTTATATGTGAATTACATGAAAAAGAAAAACCTTAAAAACAAATTGGGTTTTGTCTAATTTAAGTTTTTTGTAAATTGGGTTTGTCTGAATTTTTTTTCTCTATAAATTTCATTAATAACATTTGTTACTATTATGTCTACAAGTTTTAATGAAAGAAGAAACACTAGAAGTATGGCTTGGAGCTTTCACTAATTTTTTTTTTTTAAAGCTTACCCAGTTTTATTCTTGTTTCTTTTTTTTCCTCATTTGCTGGAAAATGCATGTGCTGAAAGTGCCTCCTTTTCAGGGGTTTTTAATATGCATGAACTGTTCCTAAATGCTTCTAGAACGGTTTTCAACCATTCCTAATGAGCGATTTGTGTCGTGACAAAAAATCAGGCCCATCCTTGATTTAGGTGAGTCACACGAAAGGAAACCATTTGGAGGGTGAGTGGTATAATTTACCTTTGTATGGTCCGTTTGAATCACGGATTGGGCTGATTTTTGGGCCCTATGGCTTGGTGATCAGGGTGGATTTTACATATATAAACATCATGGTGAGCCATGTTTGAGAACTTTTTAGGCACCGGTAGGTTTGAATTTTTACATGCAACTCACATAAATTTGACTTTATGAATTGGTGGATCCCATTGTAATATTTAAGTGAAATCCACCCTAATCATTAGATGTATCTTCCTATTTTAGTCGTAGGGTCCAAAAATCAGTCTGGTCCATGATTCAAGTGGGCCATACAAAGGTAAACAATTGCAAGAGGACACCTCGTATATTGTTTCCAATTATATGGTCCTACAGAATTATAAAACATGCTGATTTATAGGCCCTACTGCTATAATGGAGAGATGTACCTAGTGATTGAGGTGGATTTCACTTGAATATCACAATGGGCCATGCATGTGAATTGGTAGATAAGTATCATGCATGCAGGGAAGGTGAAAACCCCCTATAAAGACAAACGCGTACAACTAAGAATTCCATGGTAATTGTGATTTCGATTACAATTCACAAGAAATTCATGTTTTCAAACTATCCCTAAGAGAATTTTGTGAGTTTAGAGGCATAAAGTACTCAAATAAAACTGATTAAAAATATATAATTAAAAAATATTAAAAAATTATTATCACTTTTAATAGGAGTATAAATTTTCTTACCGGAAGTGTCTTTAAGTGGAAGATAGCTCCCTCTGGCAATAACTCCGAATCTGATGCTTCAAATTGGGAATGAATGGACGTAGCATGAAACCCCAGAAAGTCCTACAAAATCAATACTTAGCATAAGACGAATGACAAGAGAGTTTTGGGTAATTTGATGCTCCATCATGATGAGTCTTGCACATGTATGGCAAATGGAACTGTTAAAATGTCATTTACTGTCCATTCGTTGTACATAAACATGGCCTACTTGATAGTTGGACTGTAGCAGCATGCTGCTATATATAATCATGGCCTACTTGATAGTTGGACTGCAACGGTAGGCTACCATACATAAACGCGGCCTACTTGATGGTTGGAATTGGACCGTAGCGGCAGGCCAGGCTGAGTCATTCATCAGGCCTGCCCCAAACACAGTGTAGCTAGATTTTAAGCGTAGTCTAGAGGGCTAAGGTTAGGGGGCAGGAGTGGGGCCCAAGCACCTAGCCTTATTTCCACACTTACAGTGGACCATGGCTAATGCCCACTGTCTAGTAAATCCAGATACATGGATCATATTCTGTCTAAGTCCAAATAGTCCTTAGGCTATTATTAATTAATACATTCAAATTCATACAGGCATATATAAAAAATTTCAAGCATCACTACATGTACCCAATGTCTGGCGTGACAACTTCCATTAGGACCCATCTATGTGTTTTATCCAAGCCAATCCATCCATTTTTGATTGATCATTTTAGGGCATAAGCCCAAAAAGGAAGCATATAGAAGGCTGGAATGAACCGCACCACAGGAAGCAATGGTGACAATGACCACCACCACCCTTGAAACCTTCCTAGGGCCCATTGTGATGTTTATTTTCCGTTCAACCTGTTCATAAGTTCGCATAGATCTGGATGAAGGGAAAACATAAATATGAGCTTGATCCAAAACTTCTATGGTCCCCAAGTGGTTTTTAGTTCTAGGCATTCAATTCCCACTGTTTACTATGGTGTGGTCCATTTCAGTCTTCCATCTACCTCCTTTTTGGGCTCATGCCCCAAAATGATAGTTCAGAATGGATGGACAGCTTGGATAAAACACATATATCTTCGGAAAGGATTGGGTGGTGTGCCACACACCACCAACCTCCATAGTGTGTTGATGTCACCAAGTTTTGTGGGCCCTACATGATGTATTTGTTACATCTACACTGTCCATCCATTTTACGAGATAATTTTAGGACATAAGCCAAAAATGAGGCAGATCTGAAACTCAAGGGGACCATACCAAAGGAAGTAGTGGGGATTGAACGTCTACCAATAAAAATTATAGGGGCCACAAAAGTTTTAGATCAATCTGATATTTGCTTTTTCCATGTTTCCAGGTTTGTCTGACCTCATAAACAGGTTCAATGACAAATGAACATCATGGTGGGCCCTAGGAAGGTTTCAATGGTGGGAATCATTGTCCCCACTACTTTCTGTGGTGTGGTTCCCTTGAGCTTTGGATCTATCTCATTTTTGGATTCATGATGGCAAAATGGATGGACTGTGTGGATATAACACATACATCATGGTGGGGCCCACAAAACTTGGTAACATCAACACACCACCATGGCACACCACGCAATCTGCTTCCTATATCTGGATGGGCTCCACAGATGCCCCAATAGAAGTGTCAATCTCTAGCTAGGTCCTGGTGGGGGTAGTACACAATCCGCACCCCCAATGTAAGCATGCACAAAGCATGAAGCCATGGACTAGGTTGATCATCAAGGAGGGCCAATTCATACCAGATATACATACATTACACTAGTTTGTGGACACTTGTCCATCGGATAAATATTCATTTTTTCTTTTTCTTTTTTTTACAAAAAAAAAAAAAAGACCTAAAAAAAAAATCGTATAAAAGCAATACGAAAGACAGTAGAAGCAAACTGAAAGAGGGTATATCCTAGCAATACAGTAGGTGGGCCAGTCCTTCAAAAAATAATAAGAACATTGTAAAAGATGGAGGGAAGTTTACCTGATTCGATGCTTTCCTGTAAATGATTTTCATGGCTATGGATTTTTGGTTTTTTGTTTTTCTTCTTTCTATTTTTTTCTTTCGATTCTTTTTTTAATCGTAGTTTAAAGAAGTTAGTTTTTATAGTTGTAAATGCATTCGTTCCGGAAAGTTCCCAGTCCCGAGGGCACAAAAACGTTGGTGTCAGGGGCTTTGTGGGGGCCTTCCGTTATTTTTTTTATTATTTTTTTTATCTAGGCCGTCCATCAAGTTTTAGAGATCATTTTATCATATTATTCGAAAAAGGAGGTAGATTGAAGGCTCAAGTGTACCACACCACATGAAGCTGTGGTGACAATGACGCCCACCGTTGAAATCTTTCTAGGGCTGACTGTGATGTTTATTTTCCATCTAACCTATTGATAAGGTCACATAGACGTGGATGAAGGGAAAACACAAATATTAGCTTGATCTAAAACTTCTGTGGTCCCTTAGAACGTTTTCAACGGTAAGCGTTCAATCCTCAATGCTTCCTGTGGTTTCGTACCCTTGAGCCTTTAATCTGCCTCGGTTTTAGTATCATAGCTTAAAATGATCATTCAGAATGGATGGACGGCGTGGATAAACCAAATACATCACGGTGGACCCCACAGAGCCCCTTACAGGACCGTCCGTCTCAAGCTGGGTCCGGTCCGGACGCGGATTGCGTGCGGAAGCCTTTCGCCGCGACGGGCGCGGATTTCCTGCGAAAGCCTTGCGCAGGAAGTTCCTGCGCTGGTAACCAAGGTGGGGCCCACAGTGATGTTTTTGATGACTCCACCCCGTCTATCCGTTTTGGGAGCTCATTTTAGGACATGAGAACAAAAATGAACTGGATCCAAGACTCAAGTGGGCCTAAAACGTGAGGATTAAACGTCCACAGTTGAAATATTTGTGGGGCCACAGGAGTTTCGAATCAGGATAATATTTGTGTTTCCAGTTCATCCCAGTAGTAGTGACGTTATGAACGGTATGGATTTTATATAAAAATCACTGTTGACCCCAGGGAGGTTTCAACGGTAGTAACTTACCTACCCATCTTTTCCTTTAGTGAGGGCCACTTTAGTTTTGGATCCGGTTCATTTTCGTTTTAGTGTCCTAAAATGAGCTCTCAAAACGGATGGACGGGGTAGATTCATCAAAAAACATCACCGTGGGCCCCACCGTGGTTCCCAGCGCAGGAACTTCCTGCGCAAGGCTTTCGCAGGAAATCCGCGCCCCGCCGCGACGCCACGACGGGAAGCATGGTGGGGCCCACTGTGGTGTTTCTGTGAAATCAGCACCGTCCATCTTTTTTCCTTTTTTTTTTTTTTCTTTCTGAGAGATCATGTTAGGACGTTCAATTGTGTAACAGCAAGGTAGACCCCAACATGATGAAGCCTTCACCAGCCGTCCATTCCAGCAGCTGTTTCAAACAGCAACCAGCGTCCACCAGTTTCAGCTTGACCATCTCAGCCGTCCAGGCCATCCCCAATGGCCATCCAGTGACCAGATGATCATCATCAATTCCGTCCAAATACTTCACACGTGCAGCCCATCATCCAGGGACGTCCACCAGATCTGCATCAACTCAGCCGTCCATCAAGGACAGCTACTTGATCTCCAGCCGTCCAACACGCCTCCAGCTAATCTCCTGCGTCCAGCCCATCAGCCTTTCATCAGCACACGTGCTGACCTCCATGATCATCATAGTCCAGCAGAGATCCACCGTCCAGGCCTCCATCCTTCCAGCCGTCCATTCATCCCGTTGCTGGATGACCCATCCAACCATCTCCAACGTGCCAGAAAAGTGGGCCACCTTCCATCCTCTCTCAGCACCTGATCCATCAAGATCACCCACTTCAGCACGAGAATAACACCAACCATTCATCCTTCATCATGCTCCAGCTTCAGCAAGATCAATCCACCGTCTATCCAATGGCTGTCTAAATAGCCACACATGTGGATTGTCTTGATCGTCCAATTGCTCTCTACCAATGTAGCACCGTCCATGACCAGTTTCATTAGGTGGACCATGCATCCATCCATAGTGGACTCATCCATTGAAGGAGTTCCAACGTCCCAACAGCTCGCAGCAGTTCCAACTTATCAACAACACTGTCCATCATCTGAAAGCACCTTACCTTCAATGAATGGTCCAGATTGTCCAAATTCTTCGTGTCCAGCTTTGGGACCAGACAACACTGTCCATCATCTGGAAGCACCTTACCTTCCGTGATTTTTGTTTTTTTTTTTCTTTTATCTACGCCGTCCATCAAGTTTTAGAGATCATTTGATCATGTGATTCAAAAAATGAGGTAGGTTGAAGACTCAAGTGGACCACACCACATGAAGCAGTGGTGAGAATGACGCCCACCATTGAAACCCTTCTAGGGCTGACTGTGATGTTTATTTTCCATCTAACCTATTCATAAGGTTACATAGACGTGGATGACGTGGATGAAGGAAAAACACAAATATTAGCTTGATCTTAAACTTCTGTGGTCCCTTAGAACGTTTTCAACGGTAGGCGTTCAATCCTCACTGGTTCCTGTGGTTTGGTACACTTGAGCATTTGATCTGCCTACTTTTTGGGATCATGTCTTAAAATTATCATTCAGAATGGATGGACGGTGTGGATAGACCAAATACATCACGGTGGACCCCACAGAGCCCTTTACAGGACCGTCCGTCTCAAGATGGGTCCGGTCCGGACGCGGATTGCGTCCGGAAGCCTTTAGCCGCAACTTCCCGCGACGCCACAACGGGAAGCATGGTTTGGCCCACTTTGATGTTTCTGTGAAATCATCACCGTCCATCTATTTTTTGTTTACAGATCATGTTAGGACGTGGGCCCAAAAAAGAGGCATATCCAAGACTAAGTAGGCCCCACTGTTTCAACGGCGGACGTTCAATCCTCACTGTTTCTTGTTGTGCAGCTCGACTCTTGGATCTGATTGATTCACTACTAAACACACAAAATGGATGGTTCTGATTTGATCATATGTGGGTTCCAACATTTTGTTAGTTTAATTTAAGTTACCATATGCCACGTGTATCATTTCTAAGTGCCTGTGTATCAAGCGGCCTAAGCAGCCAGAGTATTAAATAACTTCTGTTCCAATATGGTTTTTCAATTTTTTTGGAGGAGTTGATACGGTGGAGCCGCAAGAACTCTAATGTGGCAGAGCCATTGTACGCCGCTCTAGCTGGTGTCAAAGCTTTATTGAACCCACCGCTATGTATGTGTTTTATCCACACCGTTCATCTATTTTTCCAGCTCATTTTCGGGCATGAGCCCAAAATTGAAGCATATCCAAAGCTCAAGTGGACCACACTAATGACATCTACTGTTGAAACTTCCCAGGGACGATAGTGATGTTTAATTTCTGATCCAACTTGTTCACAAGGCCACACAGACTTGGATGAAGGGAAAACCCAAATACCAGATTGATCCAAAACTCTGTGCCCCCAAGAAGTTTTCTACCTCGATGTATGTGATGTAAATCTATGCTGTCCACCGGTTTTGCCAACTCATTTTATGGTATGAGCCCAAAACTTAATTAGATACACATTTCAGGTGGACCACACCACAGGAAACAGTGATCATTGAATGCCCACCACTAAAAACTTCCTAGAGCCCACTTTAATGTTTATTTGTCATCCAACCTGTTGATAATGTCACACAAGACTGGATGAAGGGAAAACAAAAATATCAGCTTCATCCAAAACTGTTGTGGCCCATAAATTTATTTTAATAGTCATTCACCACTGTTTCCTATGGTGTGGTCCACCTGAGATTTGAATCTGCTTCATTTTTTACCTCATGCCAACAATGCCAATCACTCACCATCTCCATCTGTTGGGCCCACTGGTGTGTGTTTATAGCATCCAACCTGTCCAGCTGGGTCACCTCACCATCGAAGCTGGAGATCCCAAAAATCAGAATGACGGATGGATCCCCTGGGCCACCACATGAATTTGGAGGTTTTTAAAGAGTTGCCCATTGTTTTCAATGCCATGGTTCACCGAATAGTTTTATAGGCCTATTTTTCGGGCATCCTATTATTTTTGTGTACTCAGGGATTGACTGGCATATTCACAACACGGCAGTCCAACCATAGAAAACAATGGACAACCAGCCAAAAAACCTCCAAATTCATGAGGTGTCCTAACTGATGGTGAGATCAACCTGAGTTTTAGGCAGTTCAAAATTTCATGGCAGGGCGACCTCGCCGGACAGGTTGGATTCCAAACACACTCCATCATGGAGAGAGAGAGAGAGAGAGAGAGAGAGATTGTATAATACTCTCACTGTTACTTGGCCTTCTGCTGAATCTCAAGAGTAACAAAATTCCATACTAAGAAATCTCAATCTACTAAGTACAAGTCTCCTCTGTCTGACTAGCAAGCCCAATCTCCAACGACGAGTCTTTAAGTACAAGTCACATCTGCCTAGCTGTTGACAACTTCTACAAATTACAACAGATCCTTACAAGTCAGTCTGTCTAGCAGTTGACAACTTCTACAAATTCCGACAGATCCGTCACTGTAACATCATCTCCATGTTGCAGGGCAATCAGCACGGATGTTGCAATACCGGAAACAATACCTATATAGTACATATGTAGAGAGATGGTGAGCATAGAGCGAACTATTCTTTTGCCTTTTACTAAAGAACCCAATGTGCTCGCCACTCAAAGCAGCATACACCTATTTTTGGACGAGTCATCTCTCTTTGAGAGAGGTACCAAATAATAATAATAATAATAAAATCAGAAAAATAAAAAGGAATTGTTTTCAGCTGTTGGCTCCCATTTTCTGGCCAAAGAAATGGTTGGGAAAGAAATTCCAATTATTTTTTCCCAGACAATCACACCAGAATCCACGATTGTGGATTTGGCTGAAACAGGATGTGACATGCATAGTTGAAATGCATCGTCATGTCATCCATTCTAGTTTCATAACATGTATGAAATACTTCGGCCCGAATGAAACAGAATTGATCACTAGAGTATGTACCTGTTGGTAGTGATGAGCGCGCTGTAATGAGCACGTGTACCTCATATGAGGAAAGCATGTACGTTTTGGATTTGTACTTGCAAGTGTATAGTCATGCATGTACTTGGATGCATGCATGCATGTAGGCATTTGAATGTGTGCCCAATCATGTATATGGATGCCTGGATGCATTTGATATTTGGATGCGTGAGAAAAAAATGCATGCATGCATTTAGAAGTACTTTCAGGAGATACAAACATGCATTTTTTGGATGTGTACTTGCATGTGTGTCTAGGGCCGCGACTTGCATTTGGGTCAACCTGAACCTGACTGACCGAACCCAAGCTCCGGTTGGATTGTCAAGGTTCTTGGTTTCAGTTCACATTGAAAAAAGCCAACCCAATTTGAATTCAGGTTGAGCAAATCTAGGTCAGGTTGGTAATGATAAAATATATTTGCGTTGGCTCAAGTTGGGTCGGGTTGAGTCAGGTTGGGTCAAGTACAAAGGACATCGGGGTTGAGTGCCTTAGGTTGGAATTCAGGTTGGGTTGGGTTGACCCTCAACCCAACCCAACCTGCTCGAGTTGCACACCTATGTATGTAGTTATTTTGTTGTGTCTCGCCTGATAGCCCAGTTGGAAGACGCCTAGGCATTTCAACAGCAGGTCTCAGGTTCGAAATGCTAAGGAGACACACTAACCCCACCGGTGGGTGGGTGCATTCATGTGACTAACCATATGGGTGCATTGCACAGCTAACAGGGTGGATGCGTTGCATGACTAACAAAAAAAAAAAATTTGTTGGATACATGCATGCATGTAGGCATCTGAATGTGTACTGGATGATGTATACATTTATTTAAAATTGCAGTGAGGTAGAAATGAACCAAATTGGGAATGCAAAGCTAGCAACTTACCGTTTTCGACTACACCCGGGATCATATTGATGCTTTTCTCGAGCTTGGCTGGGTTCTGAATGCCATTTGGGAAGCTAGTCCAGACCAGTTCATAAAGCACAAGGAAAGAAATTCCATGACTATCGTATCTTTATGTCTCACCTTACAGGAAATCATGCACAGGATCATCAATTGGGAATTTTATAACCCAAAACATACAGTTACACCATTAAGAATAATGCCACATGGGTTTTCCAAATGTCAGAAACATGAAAATGGATCATGGTGCAAGATTTCACCATCATTGTTGTCATCATCTAAGCCCTAACCCAACTAATTGGGGTTGGCTCATGTGGCGATCACCCAAAAAAGGTTTGCTATTCTTAGGCATGTATAGCCCAGCCACCTACACGCTGGTACATGTGACAAAAACCCAATACCTTCCACCTGTTAGGCTGCACCGTCCAAATGCCCTGGTCCAAAACGCAGACTGCCTCACTTACCTGGTGGGCAGCTATAAAGAATTTAGTCCCATGAATTTGATTTGCACACCAGCGCTAATTTGCCAGCCTGACCTTTTGGCTACTAAATCTACACACACGAGTCCTACCAGATGGACCACTGGATCTCACACACGTATGACAGATTGGCACATGTGCTGGCATGTAAGATGGGCAGGCTAGAAGAAACCAAGCAATCAAACAAATTTCTATTTCAACAAAAGAACCTAAGAATTGGCCACAAGGAAAATAAAAATAAAAATCCACAATGCCTAAAAATTCAACCCTGAAATGCGAAGGTTGGCGATTGCCAATTAACATTTAAAATTCACTAATCAACTCATATTTTGGCTGAGCCGACTCTCTTTGGCCAAGATTGAAAGGTCCAAACTTCACCAAGCTGAAGTCGATGGTGATCCATCAAAGCAATTTGTTTCATTAACTCATCTCTAAATTAAAGGGGATGAGGAAATCAACGAGGATTTTTCCCACAGAATTAGAGCACGGTGGATGAAGTGCCATAAGACATGACTAACTGTGCTATAGAGGCCGAGCTCCCTATTTGTTCCGAACTTAGTTTGTACATGTGGGCCCCATGGCTGGTCCATTCGAGCCATTAATCTGGTGGCCCTCGTCATGGATGGACCATTCCCAAAATATCCTCTCAATCGGTCAATTCTATCCTTCCCCTTGTTGGCATGCAAATACATGGTTAAAAAGAAATGCACAAAAACCACATTCAATGGAGGAAAGACAATGGCTACGATCTTCCAATTTAGGTGATTTTGGGGAATGGTCCATCCATGTCCTTCAGATAAATGGCTTGGATAGACTAAGTTCCCAACAAGAAGTTCTTGTTCATAACAAATATGGAACTCAACCTCCAGTGCTACATGGGGCAAATTGTTGGGTGATTAAAAGGCAGCATGAGTGGAGATGAGAATGTTAGAATGAATGTGTGGGAAGACGGATAGAAATGAGAATGACGTCATCTGAAGCAGTGTAGTAGTTCCAATGAGATTGTCAGGTCATGTGCAAGGTATTCCGTACCGGTAACGGTGGCCATAACGGTCTCGACCATTACCGATACGGGTATCGGCCGTAACAGCCGATATGGGGGCCTAACAACTGTTACAACCCCTGTAATGGTTGATTTTTTTTCTTTCTTTCTTCTTTTTTCTTTTTTTGCTCAAAAAATTCTAGAAAATATCTAGAAAATCCATAATAATGTAAATATTCCAAATATGTATTCATGTTTTTTTTAATTATTTTGAACATGTTTATGGTAGCGAAATGGTCTACTCTTTGGTGAGAGCGTTGTATTGGGCTGCCTGGTGAATTCATGGACATGGTTATATTTCTCTAATGTTTACACATCAGAATCAAGCATTAGAACTAGAAATGGGAAAAAATGCATAAATAGCTCTCGGAGCTTCTATTCGCTCAAATTACTTTAATCTACGGTTTTAATCCTAAAAACTAAAGTAAGAGTGGTCGAAATCTTCTATACAATAATCTAGGAGAGTTTTTGATATGAGAAAAGTGAAAAAATGGAGAGAAAAATAGATTTGAATGGGAAAAAGTAGCCTATTTTTTTTTTATACCGTTATGGGGGTAATGGTCATTATGCCCCGTATGGCCCCTAAAAACCAACAGCCCCGTTTCATCCCTGTATCACGTAACGGTCACAACCATTACCTACACGTATCGGCCTTTACCGCCGTATCGTAACGGATACAGAACACCTTGGCCAATTGCAACAAAGTACAGAGATGGTTCCTGTAAAGAACATGATACATCTGAGCCACATATCACACGTAGGCGTCAAAATGGATCCCATGTAAGATTGCATTAAATGGTCCTAGGGACCAATCAGTGGCTTCTTTAAGGGTCTATGCAGAACCATACAGTGAATAAACCATGTTTCTAGGCTCATATACGCAATTGCTCAGCTTAAAGAGTATGTACAGTCCACTGTACACCAGCAAATACTCATGATTGCCAAGCCAGTATGCTGAGAGCTATGGCAGAATCTGGATTCTTTTCATGCTCTTGCCCAGCAAACCTTCTACACCAGCTGCACTATATGTACGGTCATACAGTTCATGTAGAAGCTCCTACAATGCATGGAGAACTGGAAGGTATGTTGACTCTCTCATTTCTTTGCCGATCTTTAGGATTAAAGAGTAATGATCTAGTGGGCTGAGTGTGCTGGAACCTTACTCTGCACATAGTTGCACTTGTATGTGGACTATTTTGCATCCACACCACCTATCTGGACTGTCCATTAGGTCCAGTCCACTCTTCATAGAAAGCCTTGGAAAAATTATACTAATCAGATGATCCAAACTGTCCAGTGAGTGGCTTGGAGAAATTGATGGACAAAATTGTTCACTAAAGATAGGTCCAATCACAGATGTTTAGGACCATTTGATTGCTGTCATTTTTGCAAAGTAATGAGCGAATATCACATTAGATCTAATGGACACTCCAGTTAGGTGGTGTGAATAATGACAAGTCCAAATGCAACTATGTGCATCAAAAGGTTTCCATAGACATAGCCCCTGTAAAATTTCTCAGTATTAAGTCACAGCTTATATAAAAAGCCGTAAGTAGAGAATTGTAGAGAGATGGCTACTCCAACAAAAAGTTTAATTTCATGGGTTAATAGCATGCATTGCCTTGCTTAGGAATGCGTTGCTCTTCCCACTGCATTAGTTGCCAGGGTTTATTCGTATGTGTCGTGTAACTTGTGTTTTCTATTAAAACCACACACGCGCGCGCGCACGCGAACAACTGTGTTTTCTATTGTCAGAAAAAGTAAAAAAAAAGAAGAAGAAGATATGTTTTATATTATCCAGGGTCAAGACTGAACTAGCTGGCTTTTGTCATTGCTGGCCGTTTGGTGGTTGGTTTGGCTTGAAAGAAATAGTAGGCAGTTACAGGACTCCTCCGCGTAGGTTGAGCATGTGGCAGAGGCTGTTCTTGTGTTGGTTGCAAATTGGAAGGAGTCTTGTTCAATTTGGGGGTAGTTTAGGCCCTTGAGGCTGGTGGGTTTGTCTTTTTTCCTTTGGTTTTTGTATTCTTTGCCATTAGGTTTACCTTCGGCTTTTTAATAAAGATTATCACTCTTAAAAAAAAAGTATCAATTTCAATTTTTTCTTCTTCTTTTTTTTAATCTTCAAGAAAGGTATTTTGGAATTCCTTATCTTTGTTTAGTCGCATCTAGTCGCATCAGAGGGGAACACTGATTAGAGATGAAGGGCCTAATAAGGACTCACACCGACATGGTGAGAAGGGGCATGAAAGCTTGTTCGGCCTCAGGATAGATATGCAGAATAGGACTTGTAAAGCCAACCCCAAATACCCAGGAAAAAGGCTACGGTGTTGATTAATGATGATTGTGGTGGTGGTGATCAACTTGGCCGACTTTCTATAATATCATTGATTGGCCGCTCGGTCAAACTCAGAAGAGAAAAACCGATTTCTGACTCCGAGTTTTTCAACCTTTACATTGAGCTGCAATGCGAAGAAAAACTCCTGCCAAAGGGAATGCTTTTTGTTTTTTATTGTAATTTTGATAAATAACATGGAGCAAGATGGTACTCTTGGAACGACCAGTGTATAGTTGCATGAAGCGTGAAGCCAAACAGCAACAAATTCGGGTGCGAGAGCAGGAAAGTGTCTATTTCAAAATGTAAAGAAGTAGAAATAGGTAGGAAGCAGGAGCAGGAGTCTGAAGTGCAACTACAAGCAGGAGCTGCGCGTAGAAGAATCTTGTCCCCAGTGAGAAAAGAAGAGAGACCCTCTAATGCACCCTTACACAAGGCAGAAGCATAGAAAAATAAGAATAACACAAATTCAGTGCTGATAGACTGGCATGGTGAAAAATGAAGTTAGATTTGCTAAGTCCACATGCACCTCTACATGCGGCCACATTGCAATCTGTCACTTATGTAGGACACTCAGTCTCTGCATCAGGTGGGCCCAAACATGTGGATGACCTGCCCCAAGAATCAAGCCAATTAACTCTTCACACATCTCATGAATATTTGCATGTTATTCATTGGCAATTTTTTAAGCATCATTTTTTCCTGCATGCCAGCCCCACCACATGAACAGTCCATCCTGATTATGGGACAGGTCAACTACACGGTGCGGCGCACCTGATCCATGGCTTGGATGCAACACAAACATTCCAGGTTGGCGCCTGAGGCTACTTGTAGATGTGAGGTGCGAGTAGAACCACACATTGATAAGGAAACAAAACAGAGATCATATCTCATGTCCACAATCATGTTCCCCAAGTCTGTGATCACTGGACCATCATTCCTCAAGGCGGATCTTATTTCGGGAACTGTCATTCAATCACTTGAGTTCATTATCATCCTCTAGCAAGAGTAAAATGGCATTTAAATAAAAAAAGAAAAGGACACATGTCCATATTGGTGGGAAATTTTTTTTATTGATTTTAATGCCGAATCAATGATTGCAGAGGGGGGGGGTAACTTGTTGGAGTATTAAGTCACGGTCTGCCCAGTGGATAACTTCCAACTTTTCATG
Organism: Liriodendron chinense; assembly: GCA_003013855.2. Classification (NCBI taxonomy): domain Eukaryota; kingdom Viridiplantae; phylum Streptophyta; class Magnoliopsida; order Magnoliales; family Magnoliaceae; genus Liriodendron; species Liriodendron chinense. The sequence continues at coordinate 17,396 of PVNU02001396.1, read as the reverse complement.
TCTGTGCAACATCCTACCTGTCTAAAAGGTTGGCCTGATCATGAGGATACCCTTATGCAAAATTTTGCTATTTATCAATGGCTACACTTTCTTTTCATGGTTTGGGCCACCTGATGAGAAGATGGCTGATTTTTGCAATAGATCCCATGGTGGGGCCAATCTATTGGAAGGGTTGGATTTCACATTGACTTAATAGGTTGACAGGTTGGAAGTTATCCGCTGGGTAGACCATACCTTGTGGTCCACAGACACACACACACACATAAAAAAAAAAAAAACATGTATTTATGTATGTGCATTCACGCACACCCACACCCACACACACATGTGAAGCCACACCTGCACACACACACGTGCGCACACCCAAAGATCCACACCCATCAACACACACAGGTATTTAATTCAAAATTCTGGATTGGCATATTTAAAACTGCATAAATGGGTCAGTAGTACCTCCTCCAAGGGTAATAAGCCACCCCAAAACAGGTGAAATCACACACACACACACATGGTCTTTAATTTGAAAGGCTGGTTCACCGTATTTAAAACTATAGAAATGGGTCAGTAGCATCTCCTCCAATAACAAGCTGCCACAAAACAGGTGAAATCATGCGCACACGCATGCGTGCACACACACAACACACAAACAGAGGTATTTAATTCGAAAGGGTGGTTTCACATATTTAAAACTATAGAAATGGGTCAGTAGTACCTCCTCCAAGGGTAACAAGCCGCCTCAAAACAGGTGAAACCGCAGGGGGAAGAACTTCCACCTACAAACATGGATCTAATTAGCAACCCGAAAAACGGTAGGAAAAAAAAATTGTTTCAATTGAGAAAGAAGCATGAAGGTAAAATACTGCCATAGGCATCACAGTGACACAGTCACAGGAACTGACGGTAGAGATCTTATTGTTCAGTGGGCTGGGTTGGTCCATAGCCCGGCCTTCCACGGGATGTAAGGTTTCAATTTTCAAGTCTAAGGGCTAGGCTTGGGCCTGATTCTCAGGACGAAAAAACTGGCTGGGCTTGGGTCTGGCTTTAGAAAAGTTCTATTTAGGATGGCATGAGCTCAAATCTAAGGCCATTTAATTTCTTCTTGTTTCATATACTTTTCCTGCTCAATCTTCATGATGCTCCAAGATATCCACTTCTTCTTTCCTGTCAATAGCTTGGATGGCCTACGATAATGTTTCTTTATATGGGTGTGGCTTACATACTCAAAACTTCTCTTCCTTAATTGAACCATAGTGGGAATTCTTCCAATCTTTGATTTGCATTTAGTCCATGTTTTGATACAGGTATTCCAAGGAAAAAGAAAATGTAAGGATCCATTTGGATGACAGTCCTAAAATTATTTTTCCAAAAACAAATTTCTGTGTAAATGATAATTTTGAAAATCATTTTCTGAAAATTTGATTTTACCCGGAAATGTTAAGATGCTACCTGTTGTTTCTTAAAAGTTTTGTTTGGATTTCTGTTTGCTTAGAAAAAAAAAAAGTAATTTTATGAAAGGAAAGCAATAGGTAGTTATTAACCCAATTGCAAACATGCAATCCTCAATTTCCAATGATCTAGTTGGATATAAATCAGAATAGTGACATTTTTCTTTTTAGTTGTTCTTTTCTCAGACCATAAGCATCTTCAGCCACAAAGGTTTCTAACATTACATAGAACACATTGTCGATTGACCATGCACATGGCGTAGTTTTGTAACCATGATAGTCTTTAGAGTATGAAGGATAGAAGGGACGGTGGCGATTATTACAGGCCCAGTCCAACTGTGCGGCCATCTCTCCAATGCAGCCCAGCAGTGTATTGCTTCTCTAACTCCAGCTGGAGCTGCTCCTGCTTCTCCGCTCGGTCTTTATCGTTGGGCTTGTTCTCTGGCTTCAGATCTCCTTTCACACCCTACAATCGGCAATAGGCACCATGGCAACCTCAGACTCTGGAACCGTGTTAGTAGGGAGGCTGAGAAATTCTAATGAGTGATGGTAAATGAGACAGAGTGGAGAGAAATGAAGATACTAACTCCTCTAAGGCCCACAGACACCTCTCGGCTTCTTAATCGTGCATCAGATGGGCCCCACCGAAGGAGGCCACTCATCGGACGGGCAGCATGTATGATGAATTTGAGTGGCTCACAACTTCCTTTAGACCATCCACTACTTACTCCACATGCATGCCTGCCTGAATTTTGAGTGGGCAGTTATGGTGCGTCCGCACATGATGCACCACATAGATGTCCTCCTACATGGGACCTTGTGTACAGGTGTGTGGGCTTAGCAAAGCTCTGAAGATATTTACCATCTGTGTAACATTTCTTGTCATTGAATTCATTTGGTAAAAAAAAAAAAAAAAAAAAAAACAAAGAAAGAAAGAAATCAGGTAATTACCATGAGTTTGTTGAATTTCTCCTGCTGTTCTCGATCAGAAAACAATGGCACATCCCAGCGATTGCCCGATTGTAATTATAACGGGAAAAATGAAGAAGATAGAGAGAAAAAAGCAGTAAAAGGTGAAAGATTATACAGGATTGAATGAATCCCAAATCTGCAAATGGGACCTTAACATGTCCTTAAACTGTTACCTCAAGGGGAGAGGTTAAAATCCCATATGCTGGGAAACTTCCTCCCTTAAATGGGATGCCGGGGAGTTCCTGGAAGCTGGGGTCCAATGCGCCTTAGGATGAAAAGCGGGTAGGTGCCCCGTGCACCAGCTGCCTTAAATGGCTCTTTGGTAGGAATGTCTGGAACACTTGGGGTTTGCTCCCCCAAGGGTGTGACAGGGGGTCTACCATCAATGGGTTGGTGCAAGAGTCCTAAGGAGATCGGGGACAGCGGGAAGTGGTAGCGCAGGCTGGCTACTTGTTACCGTTCACCCCCCCCCCCCCAAATCTGCAATCTAAAATTTTAAATTGTAGAAAACTAGACTGAAATAAAATAAATAGTGGGTGCAGGATTGCAGAATGCTAAACTGAGTCCAGCCATCTACAATTGAAACCCAGTCACTCCATTGTGCCAATGCAATACACACAAGAGATATCTGGGCTGTTCTTCAAGCAGTCTTGCCATTACTGTGCCATGGCACAAAAATCAGGTTGGTCCAGTCATCAGGTGGTCCATACATGCTCACTGAATGGGGAGGCTGATTAACCTTGCCATCCCATATTCTCACACGTGTGATCCGCCTAACAAGTGGACCAGCCTGCATATATGACAGACCTGCCCGAAGATCATCCAGGATCTCACTTTGACTTGTTGTTACATGCAGTGCAACTGGGACTACAGACAGCAGATGCCCAGCTGGCATTAACATTTCTCCGTGGGTTATTGTACCTCTTCAACAGCAGCATTCTTTTTGTTTACCCACAGTAGCTTCTTCTTTTGGTCAGTTGACATACATCCTCCGCCTACAAGGTTCCTATTTACTGCAGCAATAAATAGCTCTGTCAGCAATCCCTCAGTCATAAAATAAAGATAATAAGTTATCAAACTAATTGAAGATGATGTGGAAGTTCATGATGATTAGAAGATAGAGAGGTTCTTCGATGATATGAAAGTTCATGATGATTAGAAGATAGAGGTTTGCTCTTTGATGATATGAAAGTTCATGATGATCAGAAGGTAATTGGTAGCAATCAAATTCAAGGGATACATGTTGGCATGGTGGCAGAAACTTCATATGCAATGGATGCAGAAAGGAAAAAATTATATCAAAACCCGGTATCATGTGAAGAAACTCCAAAATTTTCTTCATGTCAATTACAAATTTACAATCAGATTTTGTTTCATCAATTTCAATCTTGCAAACAAGTAGGTTGAACTGTCCAAGAGTATGTAGGAGGTTTGAGGTTACAGATCCAAAATCAGGTATCTGTACCATGGTATTAAAAAATGGCTGCATAACAACTGTTGCGTAACAATAATGGTGTAAGCGGAAACGCTGAAAAATATGCCAATTTAAATTTTTTTAGGAATAAAGTACCTCAAATGCATAACAATGACAGTCTTCTTCGTTGCATGGAAACACGCACGGAGACGACAGAAAACCCACTATAGATGTTAATTCTCTACAACAGGAGGGAAGAGAACACTATACACACTATGGGATCTTTACATTTGACGGACTAGGATTTCTCAAGGCCAGAGTTAAGAGAGGAAAGAAAGAAGCTTATCAAACCATACAAGTACACCTATATTTGCATAAACCTCCATCCTTGAGAAATCCCAATTAGAGACCAACTCCAATATCTCTTATGTAATGATGGTAATGAGGTGTACCGAATTACCATACTCCCTCCAAATTAGAAAACCGAATCTGTACCCTCCAATCAGTTAGATCCAGTGTGAGACCTCTGAGGCTACAATCCTCTCTAGGGGAGGAAGGAGAGGACATCCAACAAAATCCACAAGTAGACCAGATACGATTTGTCCAATCTCCAACTGCTTGTCCTATACCGTTGATTGATAGGCCTCATTTGGCTAGGGAATGCCTAGAGAGGCTCTCAACATCCCAAAGAGGACAAATGTAATGAGTAACACATTGGCGTAGGGCAACATCTTGATGCTACGGATGGCAAGCCCAAAAGCAACAAGAAAAGTTGGACTTGCTTAATTTGCCATGCAAACAATCAAGCAAATGACTGGCAAATAGACGCCCAGAAACTCAGTCCAAATCATGATGGACAGGGGGCCGAAAACCAGGTTGTTAAGCAGGTCAAATGTAGGGCTGCTAATGGGTCGGTTGGCCCGCCTTGGGCAGGAGTATTGGCCCAAGGGCTTAAAATTCAAATTGACCCGACTCGACCCATTAGGGCGGGTGGGGAAATTTTGTAATATAGAACCCCCCTGCTCTCTCTCGCTCTCTCTCTCTCTCTCTCTCTCTCTCTCTGACTCGAGCTCGGGCCCAGCATAAACATTTCGAGCCAGACCATTTTGGCCTGGTCACAGGCTCAAGCCAAGTTTAGGCGTACATTTAAAATTGCGACCTAGGCTTTGACAAACGTTGGCCCGGCCCTACCCCGACCCATTAACACCCCCAATCAAGTGGCAAAGGAAGCCAAGCCACTTGGACGGAAACCAATGCAAGTGACGTGTGAATCAATAGCAAGTCCACTCAAGCTATGGTGGACACACAACGACCACAACTATATCTCAAGGGAAGAGATGAATCAATTAGGTCTGACATTGGTCAAGGACACAGAGAATCAAGGCGGTTAACTAAGAAGCCAAAGCTAGTCAAGGTTCATCAAGAACGTAGAGCTACACATTGGTGGGTGTAGGGGTGTCAATGGGCCGGGTTAGGGCCGGGCTAAGCTCTATCCAAGCCCTGCCCGTCTCTTTCAACATATGCCCAAACCCGGCCCGGACCCGTGACGGGCCACAATAGATAAGCCCGAGCCCGGCCCAAGATACAAATACAGGGTCCAACCCGTACCCGGCCCTAGCCTGAGCCCGGCCTTTAATATAGAGAGAAATTATTCTTTAATCCCGTTTTAGGAGGGAGATGGATTTTTAGGAAAAATTTGTCTAAAATTTAAATTTTAAAAGGAGGAAAAATATTTTTATTTTAATTTTAAATTAAAATATATATATATTCGGGTCTGGCCGGGTTTTCAGGCTTTTTAAGAGCCTAGTCCAAGCTCGGCCCGTTTAAAACGGGCTTATAATTTAGGCCCGAACCTGACCTGCGAGCCTGATACTCTAGTCCAAACCCGGCCCAAGGCGGGCCAAGCCCGAAAGCCCGTCGGGCCAACCCGGTCCATTGACACCCCTAGGTGGGTGGGTTGGTGTAACGCTCCGTAAAACTGTCCTTCTTAAGACTCGAGCGCATGCTCGAACCCGCTAGACACGTATCGTCCTTGGACAAATAATTGACCACACCTAACTTAGAAAACTATAGTCTCATGGAATCAGGAACTTAGATACGCACATAGGAGTCCATTCCGCCGCCCGTTCCAAGACCGATAAGCCCGAAACTCGTCGGGGACCACCCACGTACTGGGCTTGACACTCTTAGATGGGCGTTATGACGAGATCGGCACCCGAAACCATAAATTGGGATGTCCTGCAAGTGCACATGTGAGTGCAAGTGTACTTGCACTACACCTTAAGTGAGCAATCATTACCAAATTCACTTTTCTTGTGTGGGCCCCATAGACCCTTGCATGGCCATGGAATGTGGACCATGGACTTTAAACATAAACCAGCACATAATCCCTTGACATGGGCCCCAATCGATAATCGATGACCTTCAAATGGGTATCGCTTTGGATCCGGCAATCACCATGCCCGATCGGTCCTAAATCGTACCCAAATAAGGATCTCAGAATGGTGAGGCTATCCTATGGGCTGGATCAGCCCAGAAGGGTCAGGTGGACCCCACATGATCAAAACAGGGCCCAAAACGTCACTTCTATATAACTTAAAACATTGGGCTATATGTCCCAATTAACCCAACCCTTATAAACCCATTTCTCAGCTCCCTCTCTCATTTCTCAGCCATTTCTGAGAAAGAGAGGTGTGAGAAAGAGGAAGGGAGAGCTAGAAGAAGGGGAATTTGTAAGGAAGACCCTTGCATGCTACTCTACTTGGGCCTAGCCACCTCTACAACACCTTAGCCGACACCTCTTACGTTGGAGACCCTTCCGGGTGTGGGTAGAGGTAAGACAATACCAATTTCCCCATCTTCTCTAGCTTCTATGTAGATTCTTCCTTTTCCCTAATAAGCAAGCACCTTCTTGCAGGATTTCCCTAATTCTCCTCCAAATCAAGGTGTGTATCATTTACCCATGTGTTGCCATGCAACCAATACTTGCAATTATAGTTAATACCTTCAATTTCCAGGTTTAAGAAGTCATACTTGTTGGTTAATGTCTGAATTGGAGCTAGGCAAGTTATATGAGAATAGTAGGATTACTCCGCCTAGAGATTTGGATGCTGGGTGTATGCTAGGGCCATTTGCATGCTCATGTCATCTTGCACATGCTCTCATTATGTAAATTTACTATGCTAAGATGTCTTAGATTCCATGCCAATATGTTAATTGTTGAGATTTTAGTATTACATGTCTTCTAAATCAAATTATGTAGAAGCTATGAAATTGAGAAGTATTTGGGGCGACGGGGTAGTAGCTTTCGACTCGGCAAGTATCATAGTAGAGGCGGCCACACAAGGTCGGCAGCCTCGAGAACGGGGTGGTCGATTATGGTGGAAGTTGGGGCGATCGGCTGTGGTCGAGGACCATATGTGCTCAAGGCTGGTCTTCCCCTTGCTTCCCCTAGCCGAGGACCTTGGCCCACCACCGGGCCGGATGGTAATATATATCTAAGTATCTGAATGTGTTCTATTACGTATGTAGAATCCATGTACTGGCGTACCATCCGATAGGCCCACTAGAAACCGTATGGCGTACCGATCCCTCAAGACTCATGAGCCGGGGATAGTGGTATGGGCCTTATGCCCGTGCTGTTGGCCTACGCTGGGGTGGTGCCTCCCCGTAGTGTCCATTGAGCATCGTAAAGGTGACGAACCTACTACTCAACTATAGGATAGGGTGACGAACCCTATTCCACCTGTGTTGGGTGCGACTGATGAGCCGTGGCCAAACCAGGCCTTTAGGGCTATAGACCCAAGATAGGATCGAGGGGCTACTGGCTGTGACCTGTGTTCGCCCTGCAAGGAGTCAGGTGGTCTCGGTTGGCCAAAATGATGGAATGTTGGTACAGGGGCTTCGCCAATCGGCTGTGTGATGAAAAGACTTAATTAATTACTTGGCTAATCATTTATAGTTTGGCATGATATGCATTGTCTGTGCAGGTGAGGTGGTGGTGCCACTCACTGGCGGCTGTGACCAATGTTGTCAAAATCGTTATCATACCGCAAATCGTAGTAGGGGTTGAATCGTATCGAATTGCAAATCGTATCGTAAATCGTATGATTTTTTTAATTTCTTAAAATTTTGAAAAAAAATGAAAAATATAAATAAATCACTTTTTTTTTTTTAAACTCATTAGTCTTCCTTTTGCCATCAATGTGCACCAAGTAATACCATATCATGGTAGTGTTAAGGGATTCTTATTCCCTTTTTTTTTTTTTTTTTTTTTTTTTTTGTCTTTCAAGACATTCCCCTTATGTTCTTGTTACCTTTCTTGAATGTATAATCACGGTGGAAAAGTAAGCCTTTAATATTATAGACCAAAAAAATAAAAAAGATATTTTGATTTCTAAACATCATTCCACAATGTATATAAGTCAACAATATGATTGTAACCATCCATAAAAACATTACAAGTAAGTCATACATCAATTTGGTATTTCGACGAGTTAAGAAGTAAGAAATCACAAAAAAAGCTAAATGATTTAATAATGAAGAGAATATATATCATTTAATATCTTATAAAGAACAAATAAAATAATTTACTCATATAGACTAAATGATTCTTAATGCCTCCACCAATTTAAAAAACATAAAACGAAAGCCAAGTGAAGCTTAAAATAAAAGAGAACAACTATAATTTGAATTATAAATCGGGATTTAAATCGTAAATCGTAGGATTCAAATTATAGAATCGTAAGATTCATATAAAAAAGGATTCAAGGTTGGGATTCAAATCGTTTTGCTTAAGATTCGACTAAAATCGTATATCGTAAATCGTAAGATTTTGACAACATTGGCTGTGACAAACATCGGTGTTCGGGCATGCATATGCATTACATGGATAAGCTCTTACGTAGAAAGGCAGAAGCTGCATTCCAGGAACTCAAGGATAAACTCACATCCGCCCCTTTCTAATCTTGCCGGAGCAAGGTGTCAAGTACACCGTGTACACGGATGCATCTCGAGTGAGTTTGGGATGCGTATTGATGCAGAATGACAGAGTGATTGCTTACGCGTCCCGTCAATTGCGGAAGCACGAAGAAAATTACCCCACTCATGACTTAGAGTTAGCCGCCATCATTTTCGCCCTGAAATTGTGGAGACACTATCTGTATGGGGAAGAATTTGAGTTATTCTGTGACCATAAGAGCCTAAAATATATCGTCACTCAGCGCGATTTAAACTTGAGGCAGCGACGATGGATGGAAACGCTTAAAGACTTCAATTTCGAAGTATCATACCATCCCGGCAAGGCAAACCTAGTGGCCGATGCGTTAAGTCGCAAAAGGGCAATAGAATTTGCGGCCCCTCTTATGGTAAGAGAATGGAATATGGTTGAGTTTGTGCGAGACTTCGAGCAAAAACTCACTGTAAAGGAGCCTTACGCCATGATCGCCCACCTTCGAGTAGAACCCGAGATAGATTACAAAATTCTGGCAGCCCAAGACCAAGATGAAGCGTTGTGCAAGAAGAAAGAACAGGTGAAAAGCGGAAAATTGCCAGGATGGCATATTGGGAGCGATGGCGGCCTGCGTTTTCAGGGCCGTCTGTTCGTTCTGAACGTTCAAAAACTGAAAACCGAAGTTATGGATCTAGCCCATAAATCTAAGCTTGCAATGCATCCAGGGGGCACCAAGATGTATCAGGATATGAAGATAAGTTATTGGTGGGACAACATGAAGCGCGAGATCGCAAAATATGTATCTCAGTGTTTCACCTGCCAACAAGTCAAGGCCGAACATCGGCAACCTCCTGGCCTATTACAACCTATGCCGATAGCAGAATGGAAATGGGATTTCATCTCGATGGACTTCATCACGGGCCTATCTCGAACTAAGAAAGGCCACGACTCCATCTGGGTCATAGTTAATCGCCTAACCAAATCCGCCCACTTTCTGCCCGTGCGCTCCTCCCAGACCTCTAAAGATCTGGCGAAACTATACATTAAGGAAATCGTGAGGTTGCATGGAGTGCCTCGTGAGATAGTGTCAGATAGAGACACTCGTTTTACCTCGATTTTCTGGTATCGAGTCCAGCAAGCTATGGGAGCAAAATTGACCTATAGCACAGCATTCCATCCTCAGATAGAAGGGCAAACTGAACGCGTAAATCAGGTATTAGAAGATATGCTGCGGGCCTGCACCCTAGATTTTAAAGATAGCTGGGATGACTGTCTCCCCTATGCCGAGTTTGCATATAACAATAGTTATCAAGCAAGTATCGGCATGGCTCGGTATGAGGCTCTATACAGTCGCCCTTGCCGAGCTCCTCATTGCTGGACTGAAGTGGGAGAAAGGAAAATGCTTGGGCCGGAACTCGTGCAACAAACGTCCTAGAAAATCGACATTATCCGAAGGCGTTTGCAAACGGCCAAAGCCGTCAGAAAAATTATGCCGACAAGCATGACGACCCTTGGAATTCAAAGAAGGGGCTCATGTCTTCTTAAAGATATCACCGATGAAGGGCATTTTACGTTTTGGTAAGAAGGGCAAGTTATCCCCACGCTATATTGGCCCGTTTCAGATCTTGAAGCGTGTAGGCGCAGTAGCCTACCGCCTTGCCTTGCCTACGCCTCTTGTAGGAGATCACAACGTGTTCCATGTTTCTATGCTGAAGAAATATGTACCGGACCCGTCCCACGTCATAAAGTGGGAGCACGTCGAACTCCGAGAGAACACCACTTGCGTGTTTCAACCTACCCGCATCATAGACAGAAGGGAACACGTCCTTCGTAACAAGAAGATTCCATTAGTAAAGGTGCTTTGGACACACAATTCTGAGGAATAGACCACCTGGGAAACTGAAGCAGATATACGCAAGAACTACCCTCACCTTCTAGAGGATCATGATCAGGTACAATTTCGAGGACGAAATTATTTTTCATAGGGGGGGGATTGTAACGCCCCGTAAAACAACCGACCCTTGAACCCGAATATGTCCTTAGGCCATGTCACGCTTACGTCACTCCAGGGCATTTAATTGGCCAATAATAGCCTCTTGAAACCGAGGCTTCCCTAATCCAAGCTCCACGTGCGCACCCGTCGGGTCTTTGCGCTACCCAATCCGAGTCTGGTGGGTCTGAGACTTAAATAAGTCGACCCCCATGTCGGGCCTGATACCTTCGTTGGATCCGCAAGCTAAAATTGAGATCCGAAACCGTAAAACTGCACAACACTACGATTACACCCTAAGTGCGAGTGTACTCTCACTAACCTTAAGTAAACCAATCATTACAACACATACTTTTCTTGTGTGGCCCTTCTGCACCCTTGCATGGCGTTGAGATTAAGGACTTGGAACTTAAATATAACATCCACCAAAATCCCAAACTTGCAGCCCTCGAACTGATCCGTCGTCATAGCTCGCAATTGCCGCATTATATTCTCGTAGGATCTCGCATGTAGCCATATCCTGGGCCAGGAGGACTATCCCTCGGTCCAGATCGGGTTAGATGGGCCCGCTGGGCCCCACACAATCAAAGTAGACCCAAAATGCTACTTATAGCCACTTAAAAAGTTGAGGGCTATATATCCTGATTTCCCAAGGTTATAAAAGCCCCTTTTCTCTCAGCCACTCTCATTTCTACCTTCATCTAGCTGAGAAAGGAGAGAGAGAGAGTGAGGAAGAGAAGTTGGGGGAGAGGGGATCAGCCCAAGGAGGGCTTGTGCATGTCGATTTAGGGCAATTCCTTAGCTGCCTTCGCTACATAGGGCTAGGAGAGTATCGGATTCAGCTTCATCCAGCCTCACAGGTAATTGGAATGAAGTATACACCTGGAGCTGTTAGATTTTCTGCTGAATCCATACAATTTCCTAACATACAACCCCTCTCTTGCAGGAATTACAAGGGATTTCGGAAATATGAGGTGTGTATCATTCCCTACAGGTTGTCTTGCATCAAATGTAAGACCACATGAATAATATCTCCAATTCTAGATAGATTTGCTAGATAGATGTAGAATCCCTTAGGGGTTAGTTCTCTAGATGTCTTTAAGACTAGGAATTTCATGTTTATATTGTTTGATCATCATGCATGTTTAATATTACATGAGTATATATTAGTATTCATATATTTATCTTAAATTTGAAAGGATTGCCTAATTGGTTGTGCACTATTATTATTCCCTGAGATACATGTGTATGTTGCTGTTGCATCTTTGGGGAAATTGGTACTTTCTTCTGGTTGTTTGGAATTTTGAAATAATATCACCTGTATGTAACATATATGTAGTAGTGTAAGTTAAAGTTTAGCTCTAGCGCCCCAGTGTAGCCTGGCTGTGGTCCGAGCGTGGTTTGTCATCCGGGTCCCGTTGGGATCGGTCGGGCTTCGAAAATAGCGCTCCAGTTGGTAGGGCCTGGGTGAGGTTAGTCCCACATCGGATGGATGAGCGCCTTGGATCCGGGCTATATGTGGAGTTCTCACCATATGGATACAACGCGTTTTGGGGCAACCCCGAGAACAAAGCCGTGAGGCCTTTGGCCAAAGCGGACATATTGTGTCCTTGGGCGGGGGCGTTACAAATGGTATCAGAGCCGAGGGCGGCTCTGCCCTGAGGGTGGGGGATTCTAGCGCCCCAGTGCAGCCTGGCTGTGGTCCGAGCGTGGGTTGTCATCCGGGTCCCGTTGGGATCGGTCGGGCTTCGAAAATAGCGCTTCAGTTGGTAGGACCTGGGTGAGGTTAGTCCCACATCGGATGGATGAGCGCCTTGGATCCGGGCTATATGTGGAGTTCTCACCATATGGATACAACGCGTTTTGGGGGCAACCCCTGAGAACAAAAGCCGTGAGGCCTTTGGCCAAAGCGGACAATATTGTGTCCTTGGGTGGGGCGTTACATTAGCTCCTAGCATAGTCCCATGATTCTCTGTGTTGCCGGATCGGGAAATTCATAGAGTTTGGGTCGGCCGTATTCTCGGAGTTGGAATCCTCAGGCGTTGGTGTAATACGGGTGCTGTCCGTGGTTCATGAACCACGTGGGGCATAGTACCCAAGGCCAGTCTCCGTCATCCCCTTGCCTAAGGACTACCGACTCAACAAACCCGGTTCAGGTATAATATTTGTATAACCGCCTATATTCAAATCCACATACCAACACGACCATTAGATAGGCCCACTAATAATTACATGGCGAACGATCCCTAAAGACTCATGGGCCGGGCATGGTGGTATGGGACCTATGCTCGCGCTGTCGGCCTACGCCGGGGTGGTGCCCCTCTGTAGTATCCTTGAGCACCCATGGAGGCAGTGAGCCATCCATTTGTTTGACTATGGGGAAATGGCATGACTGAGCCACCCCCGTCTGAGACGGACATGGCTGACGAGTCACGGCCGAATCGGACGCTCGAACTGTTCATCCGAACTGGGATCCTTGGGGTTACTGGCGATGATATGTATTCGCCCACAATGAGATAGATGATCCCTGATCGGCCGAGTGATACAGTAATGGTATGTTAGCTTCGCCAACCGGCAGGATGTTAAACTGGTATAATTAAGGATTTGGATAATCATTCATGGTCCAGTATGACATTCATTCGAGCAGGTGACTGGGGTGGTTGCCCCTATCATGGTGGCCCAGTCTGTGCGAGTGTTTGTGGTGGTGCCACACACTAGTCGTTGTGACAAACTGGTGTTGGGGCATGCGCATATGCATTTCATGCACTCATGCACTAAATAACTGTGCTTTGTTGTTGTGGATATCTTCGTTAAGAATTATGTGTAATAGAATCCATTATTTATGTATGCTTTCATTTGTACATTGATAACTTGTATGTAATGTTACCACTGAGTTGGCCACTCACTCCCCATTCTGAGAACGGTGTTATAAAACACCATCCAGACGTCACATGTGACCCAGGTTTACAGGAGGAGAGCGACGCGGCAAAATACGAGGAGTTAGCTACTGGCGAGGATCCATACATTCAGTATGCAGACGACCAGTATAGAGGGTGATAGGGGATCCTTGTTATGGGGGATAGTGCCGGGTTGGCGCAATGTATAGACTTTTGCTATAGTTTTTTGAAGACTGGTGATCGGGGTCCCAGGCGGGTCCCGTCGAGTGAGTTGTTGATGTTAACTAATTCTTTTGGCTTATATATATATATATATATATATATATATATATATATATATATATATATATATATATATATATATATATATATATATATATGCTCACTTCTTCTTTTGGATATGAATATCTCGTGTGTTTTGCTTCTAGTTGAATATTATTCTGATTCCAGTAGCTTTCCTATTTCATTGCATGTTTTGCATCAAGTGGGGCCCGGGATATTGGGGGCCGAGGGATGCCCTCGACCCTTGACATCCGGGTGTCCCATTTCACCTATCTTTGATAATCTCACAACTCACCCTCCCTGAAAAGCACATTTCAAGTTGCGCAGAAGATCCATCTGGAGAAATTCCTCATGACTCACAACTAGCTAAACCCAACTCGATGATAGTCGTCGTGATTTTTGTTTTGGGGAGATCGGCCGAAATCACCGTTCTAAAAAATTACGTAGTTTCTCACAAGAGGCACCACCACCCTCCATAGGACATATACCTATCGTAAAGACAGCCACGCATTTCCAACTTCTAACAATATTACCCAGCGATCCTTTTAGGGCCCACAAGATTCCCAAAAAAGGTGGAAGATAAGGCCCCAACATATCACACATTCATGATGTATAAAGATATTCTCCTAGACATGGGAATATGACATTTTATTAGTTGTCCATCGTCAAAATTGTTATTCTTCATCGTAACCAGTAATAGCCTCCACTTTGGAGGGACATTGCCCTCGCATACCTTAGCATAAGGGGGTCTCCCATTTCTAATACCTTGAAAAGGCTTACAAAGAATTGGAGGTAAATTCACTACTAAATAGTTCATTTTCCAGATTTTCGAATCCTAGGCCAGATGATCAATGAAAGCATCTTGAAGAATTTCCATCATCCACCATGAGACACTCCATCTCCTCATCACTTTTCCTAAAATTATATCAATTGAGTTGATCAACCAACATGTCCTTGTCGCCCTATCTCTGACCTCTCATTGCTTCTACGATAGATTTAGAATCCAGATAGTCTTTGATTTTCCTCTTTTGATAGGCTCTCTCCCCCTGCTCTTCTTCCCCTTAGCTAGCTTGAGATCTCCCCTGAAATCATATTTGAGTTCTGATGAAACTCCCTCATCCTTCTGCAAAGGATCCGCGATAGGAGTACCACTGCGACGCTAAATGGGAGAGTCAAAAGCCCTATTGGGCCAAAATGAGCTCTTGGACTACAATAGACTTGCCCTGGAAAGACTTCCCATTAAGATTTTCTATTGCAGCCCAAAGTTCCTCCTCTGACTTGAAGCGGAAGAAGGTGAAACCCGTTAAACGCTTCAACTTTCTATCCCTTGAGATGACGATTTCCATAATAGACCCAAAATGGCAGAAGCTACAAGCGAGATCTGCATCGACCTAGTTTTCCTAGAAATTTTGCACGAACAGTGTTGGAAATCCTCGAAGGTGGGGTCCCGGATTCTTCCTTCTCCTTTTCTTTCTATTCTTCACTAACGTCCACCCTCCTTCAAATGCATCTTCAACGCAATCAATCCCCACCGCCGGAGCCTTCCCTTTTTCCTCTCTGGATGCCTTTCCTTGTTGTATATGCGACTACACTTCATGCCCTTTTCTATCAAAGGGCTTCAAGGCTCGATTATGACTGGGGATGTAGATCTTCTCTCAAATGAGAGATTTCTCATCTTAAATCCATGTAGAAGAATGCCATAGATTATTTACGGTGATAACTCATCTTAATAAGGGAATGATTCTCCCTATCGAGCCATTAGCCGACAAGTATGCCAAACCTTTATTCCTACAACCCCACCACCACAAGTAGGTAAACCTTTCCAAAAGAAAAAATTTCGGCTTAAACATTCCCTCCGAGCTCACAATCAAATTGGCTAAATCTCTTGGCTGCAGAGTGGGGTCCCTACCCACTATGCATCTGGCCTTCCACTATGTGTGGGTAAACCAGCATTGCATGTCTGGGGTACGATAATAGAGAGGATGGAAGGAAATGTAACCCTTTCAAAGAGTCACTTCCTTTCCTCCTCGGGGAGTCGAATTTTTTTGATAAAGGCTTTTCTTTCTAATCTTTCGATCTATTTTATGTCTTTGTTTCATTGCCCTATGTTAGTCCTTCTCCATATTGACAAACCCCGCAGGGATTTTCTACAGAAGGGTGGTGCTTCCTCGAGGAAGTTTCTGCTTTTGAATTCGAAGGAAATTTGTTCTCCCTACTCTAAACGAGGAGCGGTAATTAAGAACTTGGAGATTGTCAATGAAGCCCTTTTGGGCAACTGAAACTTGGAGGTTTGGTCAAGATCGTCAATGAACCCAACTGCCTCTCTTACCTCTGTCAGGCTAACTCTTCTTGAGGTTGGGTTGGGTAGACCCTCAACCGACCCGACCAAGTTGCACCCCTAGCCTGCACACATGCAAACTTTCACCCTACCTATGTTCATGCATCAAACCAATTGCCTCTCAAAATAGCACCTCTTGCCTTTACTCCTACATTAACCCAAGGGCCTCCCACCAATCCACCTATTACATCTATTCTCCACCCCCGAGAGGTTAGGTGATGTAGGACGGCCTAAACTTTCATGCATGTATGGACATAAAATTCAGCGGAATAAATCAAGCAATCTAAATTAAACATCCAACAACGATCATCATAATCAAGAAAAATATAAGGGAAACATGCAATAAAAGGGGTCATCATCACAATCTCATAGTGAGGGTTACAAATCATGTGTGGATTGGATCCGACGAGGGATGGAATCTCCCGATCTTGCATGGTTATGATCCCAATGCTCAATAAGGTTCACTAGTCCGAGGAATCAAGAGATTTCACGGAATAGGGAAACAAAAATCTGAGTAACAAAGGTTTTGGGATCAAATTTCAGATTTGAGACAATGGGTAATATGAAAATAAGACTTGAAGAAAAGGAGAAGAAGAAGAAAGAGGAAAGAAAAAGAATAGTGATGATGAAGGAAAAAGAAGGAAGATAAGAGAAGAGAGAGATCACCAAAGAGAGGAGAGGGAGAGAGTCATAAGCTTCCTCTTTTATAAAACCAATAGCATAATGAAAAAGGTTTAGGGCAACACCCTTATAAAATTCGGAATTAACATAATTACCAAAATACACCTACTAAGAAAAAAAAAAAAAAAAACATTCGTACGAAAAAAACGTACGCACATTGACCCAAAACTCAAATTAGTAAACGTACATATAATAAACGCAAATCTAAGATGCCCGATGGCCTCCGATGATGGCACGATGAAAGTGGGCCACGATGAACCAACAGTCTGATCACGCCATCCTCGCGATCCGACGGTCCAATCATCTCCTCTAAGCAACTTACACATGTCCTCCAAATGTGGGGTCTTCTCAAATGTCTCAAACCATATGTGTAAGGTCTTCGATCCTCCTTAAGTCGTCACGAACATCCAGGCCCGTCATCATCGA